>VDFB02000363.1:7920596-8032949 GCA_007258455.2 Sequoia sempervirens | reverse complement strand
TATACCTTAGTGTATGTAAAATTATATATAAATCAAATATATATATCATTATAATTCTATATAAATTTTGACAGTTTATCCAAAATATCTCCTTTTACAATCTTCTTAAAATTTTGATTGTATTCTATGGAAAAAACCTTTCTCTTAAGCTATCATTTAAAAAGAATATAAATAATATTTATATTAATATTAAAATCAAGGTGTTCAACCGAACATCTTTAGAATGTTCGGTCGAACCCATTTAAAATCATTTTTTTTATTTTATTTATAGTGGGTTCGGTCGAACCCCTGTTCGACTGAACATTTTTATTTTCTTCGATTGAACATCTGTTCGCCTGAACCCTTGTTTTTTCACCCTTGCCTCCTAAGGCACCAAAATTTCTCAGAATTTTGCACTTCGAAGCTCGATTTGAAAATAAAAATGGAGGATATCTCAAAAACCCAACTAGTATCAGGTTCACCTCAAAACGAGCTATCCAATGAATATAATTTTAATATGTTTTGATTATATTATCTATCTATTTTTTTAAGTTTTATTAAATATAGGTTTTTCATTGAAAACAAAACTCTCTATTCTACACAAGTGGAAAAATAGAATATTATCAAAAAAAAAAAAATTAAAATATGAGTGTAACTAGATATTGGAGTCCTTGATCCAACAAAAAAAAACAATTTTGATACATACAATAAAAGTTATGCGTTATACAGTCGTGTTATGTCTGAATTGTAATTGATTTGACTTTGAAACTTGATTAAAGACAAAATATTCAAGAAAAAACTATTTAACCAAGTGGAAGCACTAGATATCGGAGTTAGAAATCTAAATTTGAAAGAATTGGAATTTTATCTTTCAAGGAAAAAAAGTTATGCATTATACGGTGTGCGTCACTTTTTAAAAATGTTGTTTTTAGAAAAAAACCAATTTTCATGGGAGATGGAAAAAGAAGTGCAATCTAATTCCAAAAAAAATGAAAAAAATATTTTTAGAATCTATAGACAAAATATGACAAGACTCTAGTTTGCATCATCTTCAAATTCCTCACGGTTTAATCGCTATAGGTGCCCGAATGTGGAGATTTTGTTAAAAAAAAAATATCAATGTCCAGTTTGGCCAAAAATTGTAAACCACTATTGTGGGATCACCCCTATCTGAGTAACTTGTAATCCCAAAAAGAACTTCATCTCTCCATTCATACTCATTTCAAATTCACTCTTCATTTCATCAGCAAACTTCATACATAGATTATCATCTCCTGCAAAAATAATGTCATCAACAAAGACCTCAATAATCAACTCTTTGTCATGATCCAACTTGAAATGCAAATTGTTGTCAACAGTACCTTTATTGAATCCAAGCTTTAGTAAATATTTATCCAGTCTAGCATACCAAGTTCTAGGGGATTGCTTGAGTCCATATAGAGCTTTCTTTAATCGACAAGCCATGTCTTCCTTATCAGTCAGTTGAAATCCATCCAACTGTTCAATATATACTTCTTCTAGCTCACCATTCAAAAAAATTGACTTGACATCCATTTGATAGACTTTATAGTTCTTATATGCAACATAAGCAAGAAATAGTCTTACAAATTCAATTCTGGCAACAGGGGCAAAGGTTTCTTCAAAATCAATACCTTCCATTTGTGAATACCCTTTACATACCAATCTTGCTTTATTCGAAACCACTTCACCTTGTTCATTAAGCTTATTCTGAAAGACCCATTTAGTACCAATCACATTTTTGTCTTTAGGTGTGGGTAAAAGTATCCATGTGTCATACTTTTCAATCTCCATTAGTTCTTCCTTCATAGCTTCCATCCAGTGTTCATCATTGCAAGCTTCATTGACATTTTTAGGCTCAATAATGGAAATCAGGAAATACTCATGCAATCTTTTTTCTTGTTTGCAAACCTTTATTCTTGTCTCCTATAATTTTATTGTCATAATGATTTATCTTTACATACCTTGGAACCTTAGGAATTTCTCGAACTTCTAGTTCTTTTGTTCTTTCTTCTACACTTGCACCTGTCTCTGCTTCGTGACTACCTTAATTTACTAGAACAAATGGAAGTTGTTTTACCAGAACATATGGAACAATTTGAAGTTGATTCTGTGTCTGAGAATTTTTCCCTTTGTTTGTACTATCTTCCTAGTCATCTAAATCATATCCACAATATCTGGATGATTTAGTAGAATCCTCATCAACTCTGACATTTATACTCTCAACCATTTTTCTTAGTCTTCTGTTATAGCACCGATAGGCCTTGCTTTTAGTAGAGTAACCTAGAAAGATTCCTTCATTATTTCTCGCATCAAACTTGCCTATTTCCTCATCTCTCTTGATGTAGCATTTGCTTCCAAAGATCTTGAAATACTTAATAGTAGGATTATAACCAAACCATAGTTCAAAAGGAGTCTTGCAAGAATTACCATTGAAATTTACTCGGTTTAAAGTGTACACAACAATTCTTACAACTTCACTCGAATATATGTGAGACACATTTCCTTCTATCATCATTGTTCTAGCAACATCCATAATTTTTTTTCTCTCTCTGCAACTCCATTCTATTGAGGGGTTCGAGGAGCAGATAACTGTCTTTAGATTCCATGCTCTTCACAAAAAGAATTGAACTCCCTGGAGGTGAACTCACCACCTCTGTCTGATCTTAAGCATTTGATTTTTGGACCTTTTTCATTCTCTTCCATAGCTTTGAAACTTTTGAACTTCTCTAATGCTTCACATTTTTCTCTTAAGAAAGCAACCCATATCATTCTAGAGTAATCATCAATAAGCAACATAAAGTAACTTTCTCCATGAAGACTTCTAACTATGGAAGGACCACATAGATCAGTGTGTACCAGCTCCAGTAATCCATTAGAATGATGTTGTTTGCTCCGAAAAGAAACTCTAGTCTATTTTCCTATTTGACACTACTTGCAAATTGTGTTAGCAGGCTTCACTAGGTTAGGTAGATTTCTTACTGCTTGAGTGGAACATACTTTGACAATATTTCCAAAATTCACATGACACAACCTTGTATGCCATAACTAGCTTTCATCTACTTGGGAAATTAAACAACTTTCACTAGAATCATTTAGGTGAAAAATATTACCTTTTTTCATTTTACCTGAAGCAATTATATTTCTATAACTTCCAAGTATCGTGCATCTTCCACCTTTGTACTAGAGATCATAGCCCTTCTCAACAATCTATCCAACACTCAATAGGTTGTGCTTCAAGCCTTCAACATAAAGGACATCATTAGTGTTATGCTTACCACCAAGACAAATAGATCCTATGCCACGAATCACACCAACATTGTTATCTCTGAATCTTGCAACCCCACCATCATATTTCTTTAGACTTACAAATTTTCTTTTGTCACTAGTCATATGATGTGAGCATCCACTATCAATAACCCACTCATCTTTTTGTTCAATTCAGGCTGCAAGAGCTTTCTCAACTTTAGTAGATTTAGTAGACACCAGACCATTTTCCTTGATAGCAAGGAACACCCCTTCATCTTCATTTCCATTTTCTTTATCACACACTTCATCAGTCACTCCTTCAACATAGTATCATTTCTTTTGAAATCTATATTTTTTAGGCTTAGTCCTAGGAACTCTTTCAGGACACCTTGATGCAAAATGACCTATTTTATTGCACAAGAAACATTTAATCAAAAACATTCCTTTATAGTTACCTTGTCCTCTGCCTTATTTCTTCACAATCAGTGCTTCAAACTCTTCTACTTCTCTTTCTTCATCTTCAGGTTGTTTCATTTCTTCCTTATACTTGAATGACTTTCTGGAGCACTCTCCTAGATCATATCTTTGATTGTTTCTTTTGGATGTACAGTACCCTTAAATGTAGTTTCACTCTTGGGAAAAAATTCACCAAATTCACTCAACTCAAAGGCAACAAGTTTACCAATCAGTGTATCCCTTGTCACATTTGTTACTGATCTGAATTCTTCAATAGCATGAGCCTTTTGGGTATGCGCAGGATCATGATAGGCCAAAAAGTGGTGATATGATGGATATTCGTAGGGTATGTGGCTAACGACTTTTTTTTTACCCAAAATTGATGAAACGAAAAGGGTTTTTAAAGGATATTCTCATCTTTCCACCAATATAAATTATGCTTTACTTTGACTTTAATAAATAATAATTATTAATTTTCTATTTGAATTACGACTAAAGTCCTGATTGATAGGCTCATTGAAAAACATCTATAGCTTTCAAATAGTATCGCATTTCTTAAATACGAAACATGCATCACATTCTATTCTTTGCATACTATAGGATTAAAAAAAAATCGAATTTCATGAAGTTTTGACCAAGTTAAGGTGGTCAGACATACAAGTTTTTATATTTTTTAAAATTTGTAATAAGAAATTCATAATTAATTATTTACTTGGGAAAAAATTACAACAAAATATGCATAACATCAGGCCATGAGTCCTCTACTTACATCTAAAATATTATAAAAAAATATTATCATTTTATTGTGGTTAGGGTGGTTAGATAGACACCTGCTTCTTATTTTTTCCTTGAAATTTAAGTACTACTCCATTGAAATTTCAAATTTTCACCACATAGATTTTTTTTTAATTTTTAAATAAACTTAGTGGTTTAGAAACTACATTCAATTTGCTATAGATTCTATTGTTACATATTTTTGAAATAATATAGATAACTTATTCAATTTTTTACGTCAAGTTTCCTAACTTTGATTTTTTATTATTTTTTTGCCACTTAAGGGCCTATTTTTTCCATGATGATCCTGCACTTACCCTTTTCTTTGTAGGAGGGAGGAAATTATCTAAGTACTTTAGCTACAATTTCTTCCTCTTCTAGGGTACCACTGACACATCTAATACCCATCACACCATCATTTACTCTTTTGCATAAAAGAAGAAATATTTTCATCTTCACCCATCATCAAATTTTCATACTTTTCTTTTAAAATCTATAGCTTAGCCATCTTCACATGTGCATCTCCTTCATAAAAATTTTCCAACTTAATCTAGATCTCATGAAATATCTTCAGACCTATCATATTTGTCATTTTTGAATCCATCAAAGCACTCAAGAAAGCTTCCATAGCCTTGATGTTACTCTCAACCTCTTTAATTTCATTAGGAGTGGAAGGGACATTATGAGGAATAACATATCTATTCTTTGTGATCTTCCAGAAGTGTTCACCTAAACATCTTAAATGACATTCCATTCTGGTTTTCCACCGTGAGTAGTTTGTTCCATCAAATCTAGGGCTATCCTTCTTATATGATTCCATCTCAGATCACCTCAATCTTTTTAACTTCTTCAGAGGAACCTGCTCTAATACCAATTGTTGGAAAAAAAAGGACAACCAAATGAGAGGGGGGGTGAATCAGTTGTCACATAATACTTAGACTTTTCAAACTTAACTTAACCTTATCTCATATCTGATGAAAGAATAATAAACCATAAACAATCAACACATCAAAAGAACAAAGAACTCCAAGATTTTTACATGGAAAACCTGTTAGGGGAAAAACCACAGTGGATGCTAGTCCACAATATTATACCCTATTAAAAGTATAATGAAAAATAATGGGAATGCGCATGCATTTAGGAACACTTCCTAGAGCTCACTCCTCAAATACAAGAGGGCTCACTGCCCAAGAATACAAAGCAATTTGGATTAGATCCGTAGGGTATGAACTGAGAAAATAGATTTTGCACAAGCTTGATTACAGTTCCAGTTAAGCACAAAAATACTTCTTCACACTTTGCTCAAACTTCTTCACACTCTACTTTGCAATCGAATGATTAAATCACTATTCACAGACTTGCACTTTCTCTGTCTCTTCCTCACTTTACACACATAATAAATTTGCACAAAAAACCATTCTTATATATCTGCAACCTAGATTTACATCAACAACTTCATTGGCCAAAAATATAAAACAAGTTTACAATTTTGGCCTAAATATAGAAATAATTTTTTTAATGCGAATCATACACCATTGGATAATATTATGATGTGACCCAAAACAATATCCTTGAGCTCACCAAACATTCAAATTTAAATCTCCAATGATCTGTAACATGTTACAACCATCATGTCCGCCGAGAACATGAAAACCCAAACACACACAAGAAAAATATTTGACCACGAGCACACCAATTAGAACAAATGTACAACAATGATAGAGAATGATCTAGAAGCATCCACAAGAAACAAGAACTAATAGAGAAGCATCCATAGCAACAGAAATTACCAGAATCACATAAACTTCAATTAGGAACACTGACAAAGACCACAAAAACACTGTCATAACACAACTATCCATAACACGATCAAATCTTCACATGGACCTTTGAAACTTTTGGTAGATGATCTAGATACTCACAAAAACAAACCCTTTAGTCCACAACAACTCATCTTCAACGTACGGATCAAGACACCTTCATGACCTTCACTATTCCTCTAGCAACCTGGAACTCTTCCTTCAACAATTTTCTCAATATCCTCGACATATACAACTTTCAATACAATAATGCTAATAGTGTTGACATCAATGACAACCACATATCAACAACACAACCAAAACATCCAACAATCTCCCAACATAAACAATCTGAAATCCCCATAACACTTGAACTAGCTCATGCAGGTGCTTGTGGTGGCCACTTCGGAGGGAGAACATTAGTTGAAAAACAAATCCACATAAGATACTACTAGAAACATATGGAAAAATATTGCTTTGCATATGTCAAGAAATGTCACAAATGTCAAGAACATAACAATTTGATCTATGCTCCTCCTTTGAATTTTGAGCTCAACTTTCTATTTGGTCCTTTGTGGTTCAGGGTATGGATCTCATTGGAAAAATATCACCACTTTCCTCTACCAGATATACATTCATAATTACTGTGATATATTTCTTCTCGATGTGGGTAGAAGTGATTCCCCTTCGTTCAACAACAACTAATGTGATATGTCATTTCATATTGGAACATATTATTACTTGCTTTAGACTTCCTTCTGCATTAGTTTCCAATAATGGGACACCATTCAAGAACAATGATGTGAAGAATTTCTTAGAAACATTTAACATACAACATCACTTTTCAACACACTACTATCCACAGTATAACGATCAAGCCGAATCAACTAATAGAACCCTTGAAAAAATATTAAGGAAAACTGTTAGCAAACATAATAAGGATTAGCACACATAGTTAACATATGTGCTATAGGCCTATCGCATGAATGTTAGATTATCCATAGGAACTACTCCTTATAACCTTGTCTATGGTATTGAGGCAATAATTCCCTTAGAGTTAGGGATTCCTACATTAAGAATTTCTCTTCAAGGACTTATTGATGATAATTTTCTTATAAAGAAAAAAGATTGCATCACCTTCAAATGCTTTACAAACATCGCATCAATGCTCTTGAGCACGTTCAAGCTTACTCTAGGAGAAATAAACATAGCTATAATGACCATGTCATCCCTCACGTATTCAATAAAGTTGATGTGGTGTTATGTGAGAATCAACGTAATGCCAATGTCAACCTAGTCGAAAAGGGAAAATTTAGTCCTAATTGGTTAGGACCTTATATAATTAATGAAAGATATGGGTCTAGAGCATATACATTAACAAAAATGGATGGTACACCTCTTAAAGAACCTATAAATTTTGTGCAATTGTGTCAGTACTATGTCTAATATTCTTGAATATTGTGAATTACAAAGAAGTGGTGTTAGAGTTAGTAGATGACATTCTATGTTCTCTCGCATTGTTTTGTTCTTGAAATTTTTTTATCTCTGTGTCTTGAATATTAAAGTCGTTATTTAACTTAATTTCAGATAGTTGCTTTAGGTTTCATACTATTCAAGATAATCTTGTATGTTGTGTTAGATTAGATCCTTATATGTATTTAGTGTTCTTTAATTAGATCATAGGTGTATTTGATTTAACATAAAATACTTAATCACAAATTTTCATCTAAGGGAAACTAGAATAAGTTTTAATTAGATCTCATAAACATGTTAAATCATGGAGACATTTATTAAATAGTCTTACATAGATTATTTTATAAATCACATTGCCATTTAACATTAAAACAGAAATAACCAAAACATCAAATGATCATATATATATATATATATATATCAACTTTTTGTGTACATGTCATCAATATATATAATGCTAATGAGGTCTATGACTACTAGATCCCTTAGGATCTAGTACTCGCATCTGTCTCAAGGTGGTCTATTGAGAGACAGTGGTATACAATCATGATCATGAGTCGTCAGGTACTTCCAAAACATACTATAAACCCTATACTCATCCAAGGTCTTCCCGGCGATCCTTTGCTAGAAAATATCTCTCCACCTGTAGTCTGTATACTAATGGCACCTTCAATTTTTTTAAATTTTGAATGTCCATGTTAAAAATATTTAATTTGAAAACTTAGAAGTGCCCCTAAAAAATCTGCCCAAGTGACCTATTTTGGAGGGTTACAATTCAAAGCTAGTTGATTTTCATGCCAAACCCCTTGGTGGAAATATTCATGTGACATATGGTAACATGCATGTTAGTTCTTAGCTCCCCATGATGAGTTTTGATAGAGTTTTGAAAATCAAAGTTGGGGGTTTTGGGACAGTTTTGTTGTTTGTGAACTTTCAATTTAACGAAGTGGCTTCCTGTTCGAGCTGATATTTCACAGATGGATGATTTTCAAGAAAAAAAGATGGTTTCTCTCCATTCCCCTCACATTCATATTATCCCTGGTCCATTTTCAGAGTTATAGGATCTGATTTGATATTTTTACCACATCAAAAATTAAATGCAGTTTGTTATGTTTTTACATTTGCATTTCCTAAATTGTTTCAAGGTGGTCAACTTTGACATTGAATATCTTGTGATGAATAATGATTGAAGGAAATCCCTCATGTGCAGATAATTAGTGGCCCCAAATGACCTAGTGTGTCCAATGGTAGTTCCCTAAGAGATGATTTGGTATTTTTTTGAAGTGGCAACTTGGTGAGCTTTAATTGGTCTTGAACATGTATAGTTGTAGAAAATCCTATGTGAGCCACTTTGGAATTAAATATCTTGCACCTCAAAATATGCTTTGTTGAGTCATTTGTTGCATTGCATTCTCGGTTCAAATGTTTGCATGCTTGTAAATTTTCATGACTTGAAGAGGTCGTTTGACTAGTTTCCCAGAGCAATTCCCTAGGCCACTTAACCTGTTCTGACTGTAGTACAAAGTGCCTGAAAATGGATTCTGATGGTTATCCACTTCAATTTTTTCACCTCAGATGCATTGAAATGCAGCCTCATATCAATTCAAGGTAAAAAAAAAATGAAAATGATTTTTTTGTTTAGCTAGGCCCACATGGGGACTCGCCATGTTTTACACAGTTATGAAGTTGTAAGTGTGGCGATGTTACCATATAAGGGTAGGAATGGATTCCAATAGTTTGAGCATGAAGAGATCAAATCATTAGTGGGAGGGGTACTTCTATATGGTACTCATCAAACATCAAGGAATCTATGATAGAATGTAAGGATTTTTTGCCTTGCAGATGGTATTAAAGGCAGAGATATGATTACTCAAAAGGGAATGATCTCATTTACATGAATCAATTTGGTATAAAAAATTATAAGGGTTTGACAACAAAGGGTTATATTTTTAATGCTATTGTAGAGGGATATGGTCAATAAAGTGTGAGATTAAAAGGAATGCCTTAAATGTTATTGTATAAAAGAAATTAGTTATCTGTGCTAGCTCAATGCATCTAAGACATGATTTTTGAGATATCCACTATGACTTTAGTCATAGATTATATGTTCATTACAATAGAGATTTGTTGAGGAAATAAAATTGTGAAAGATTGTATTCATAAATATTGTTTATACAATCTTCATTATAGTTTTTAGCGAGGATACACTTTGAAAATCACATGGTATTTGAATAAAACAAATATTGGATAAAGGGCTATAACCAAGAAATAATTGTAGCAATCAATAGAGGTATTAATTGATCAAAACGAAATTGTAGGTTTCTTTTTTTTATGGGTGCCTATTTACAGCTTGTGGCCATGGCTTATCTTCAAAATGAGGCTTATCTTCAAAATGAGATCCGATGAAGAATTGAATTGATGAGGTTCACACTCAAAATGGACAAAAAACACATTTAATGTTGCGAGTATGTTTGGCATCATGAAATTGAAAGTAGTGATTGCTTAAATCAAAGAATAAAGTCAAGGTTGCACTAAGTAAATTGGTGCAAAAAATCCTTATGTTGACGTTTCCTTTGGAGATTGGAATTATTTTGCAGCCTTTTAAAAAATGGAAGATTTCTTTTGAAACTTAGAATAAGCAAAGTGAAGGTGTTACTAGTCATATTAGCAATGAAACAAAAAACCATAGAAGCAGGGGTCTGATGAAAAATCTTCACGTAATTCACAACGAGTGCCACAAGAATAATTGATTTAGTATGCATTGTGGCATGGTCAATATTCCTTCCATCATTATGAAGATGAGAAAACATATGTGAGCATACTAAGACCATGAGAGGATGGATCTATGGAATGCATCCTCACATTTTAAGAAGGCCCAGGAGTGTGTGTTTTTTTGCAAACATGGCAACGTACTGTGAGAGGCTAAATGACTGTATGGTAATGTGTTGCTACGGGGACAAAGAAGTGTTTTTTTCTTTGCATGGGGAAACTACTAGGCCAGATAAAATGGAATATCATGAAGAAGTTCTTTAAGGAGATGCAATTCTTCCATCAACTAAAAAGAGATGGTGATTCACTTAGTAACAAAGATTAGGGGAAGTGTTTGTAAATTCCCTAGTAGCCATCGCATGAGCAAGCTTTTACCCAGGAATAAGGGGCAAGTCTGCATTTTGCAGTGAATATGTATCAAAAATGTTTGAAGCAACCACATAATACTGAAAAGGCATATCCTTTATATAGGTTAATATTTTTGGATTTTTCTCATATCAAGTTGTGCATTTCAAAGTTTACTAGGAGACACATTTAAAATGGATAAATACTCATCAAATGTTGTGCATACTGGGAAGCATAGGACAAAAAGCATTGGGTGGCTCAAAATAGAGGAATAATTTAAAGTTGCATGAAGTGAGTCATATACAAATAACTCTTATGTCGACCCTTTACTTGGGAATTGAAATTGGTTTACAACTTTGCACCATGAAAGGAGGGATTCAAAGGATCAAAATTTCAAGGCAACGCACTTCAAAGAAAATCCTCATGTTGAGGGTGGGCTTAAAAATTTTGCAATGAAAAGATTGAATCCATGGAATGTGACAAACACCTTGAGAAGGCTCAAAGATAGCTTGAGAAAGCTAGAAAACTATATTTAAAATGTTTATGCTGGTATTTGGAAACATTTATGCTATGTGGGGTGGCCAGGGAAGCTATAGAAAGTGGAGCTAGGGTAAAATAAATCAATGGACAACATGAAATGGAGGCTATGTGGACACATCTCCACTATTCCCCACCAACTCCGGTGTCTTTGTGATGACATCACTAGAGAATAGCAGGAACATGAGGATTGGTATCTCCAAAACAATGTTTTGAGACTTTTAAATATATTTCACTTTGCTATTTTGTGGTATACCATCCAACCCGTGTAGTTGATGATGTCATGAAAAGAGAGGCACGGGAAGGAAGGGAGCAATACTTCCAAAGAAATGTCTTAGAAATTTTAATAATGTTTCATTTTATATGCCTGTCAACCCATAGTTTTAATAGTGTCATGAGAAGAAATTAATGGGGAGGCACAAATTTTCCAAGGTAAAATCCCGACAAACATTTTAAGAGCAAAAGGTTTTATTTGATGCATGCAAGGTAAAAGCTTAAGTGAAAATTATAATGGGCATGGTGAGAATTTAATTTTTTTAAGTGAATGGGATTATTCGCTTTATAAGAGAAAATATTTCTTTGTTGGGAATGAAGGTTTTAATAGAGAAAAAACACATTTGCAGCCTAATGTAAAATATTTAAATGTCCTCACCATTTAAATATAAATATTTTAAATGAAAAATGTGTTGAATGTTTTATTTGCTATAAAATAAAAGCGAAGTATTTTAAATGAATTTTTTTAAAATGTTTCTGGGCACATAGATGTAAAATACAATTATAAAATGCACTCAAGTAAAAAAGGGATTTCATGACAAAGCTGAGTATTTTCATTTTCAAAGTAAAAATGAGACCCTTTCCAATAAGAAAATATTTTTTTTTGCAAGGTAAGGGTGAAAATAGAAAGGAAATGGCTAAATAAGTTTTCTACAGCCTAGTGAAGTGAAGTAAAGGGATTTCACCACATAGGACAAAATATTTTCGTGTACAAAGAAAAATAAAATGAAGAGTGAGAGACTCTCACAAAGAATAGGGAAACAAATGCAAGATGCATGAATCTAGGAGCATATTGAAACTTCTATAGGAAGCAAAGAGAGTTATAGATCAATGGAGAAGAATGAATCCAAGTGTCATTTGTAGATGTAGTTTTAGGGTTTCCCCTTCTTCTATATCTTCTTTCTTTTTCTCATTTTGTGTGGGGTTGCACATTTTAGTTTTCACAAGAACAATTTGGTAACAGGGGTTCAAGTGTATAATGCTGGTTTTTTAGGTTTCTGGAATGGTTTGAGTTTTGTAATGAAGAATGTAATTATGACATTGTCATAGTTTAATGTAAATGACATATTGTTCTAAACTAGTCATCTCCATTGTTCACTTTGCATAAATTATGAATATGAGTAATCAAAGATTGTTATTATTCAAGTTCTTGTCTTTCCCTGTATGTTAATTTGATGCTATTACTCTCATTCAAAGAATGAGTTAATTTGTTGTAACAAAAATGGAGGTTTATGTAGTTGTGTGCTAGGGTTGTTTAGTATGGCTAGTTTAGTTACTGGTATCAATGGTGTAATCCATCATCTTATAGGTATGATTATGATAGATTGAATGTTGTGTTAGGTTTTAAATTACATGGTTTGGATGACTCCACCCTGGGATATGGAATTGGTCTCTTAATGTTACAATTTCATGAGATTGTTTGTGTGTAACTACAATTTTACAATCAAATTTACCTATCAATCTCAATTTAATTGTGTGTGGAGTTTAATGAATTACATCTCTCATGTTTAAATTAGGAATTACTGTAGAGGTTAGCCAAGCCTTTAGCGTATTGTGTCTATTAAGCATCTAAAGGAGAATCATCTTTTTACAGTATTTTGGTTACTTTGGCACACAAGAGTATCTGTGAGCATACTATTGGGATTACCCTCCCTGGTTTAATAGAGTCATAAGTGTAGGATATTTTAGTCTTTGACTGAATCTTATTTGTTGGCCAAATCCATCATTGAGTCTAAATATTAGAAAGTGACTATTCTATAGGACTCATTGCATTTGTTGATTTGGGAACCAACATATTAATGACTCTACTGGGGAAGAATTTGAGAAAATTTTAATAGAAGATCATCCTACCTTAAAGAGTCATTGAAGTTTCAAGTCAAAGTGTCACTAGAGATTTATAGTTGAGTATTTGCACTCCCCATCTGAGTCACAACCAACAGATTGGTGACTTTGCTAGGGAGAACTTTGAATCTCTAGTTGCAGATTGTTATATCATAGAGTAATTTAGTGAATCTAAACATTTGGTTCAGATATTGAGAAGTTTTTAGACCTAGAAGTGAGTTTGTTACAACAAAATTTTAAAGAATTCGTGTCACTCTACTGTGGGAAAATACCCATAAGGAAATTTATCTTTGAAAGAGTTTCATACTGCTTGAAGTTCAGTCCTTTGTGAAGAGAGGTGTTGAATTTGTCAAAAGAACCTGCTGAAGATGTAAAGAGAGTTCCAGATCTACAAAAT
This sequence comes from Sequoia sempervirens, assembly GCA_007258455.2. Taxonomy (NCBI): domain Eukaryota; kingdom Viridiplantae; phylum Streptophyta; class Pinopsida; order Cupressales; family Cupressaceae; genus Sequoia; species Sequoia sempervirens. The sequence goes on along the minus strand of VDFB02000363.1, from coordinate 8,019,038 downwards.
TTCAGTCAAGAAGAAAATTTAGTAGCTGCTCCAAGTTTCTAGGTATTCTCATAAATTTAAAGAAATTATTTTTATGCTTGAAAGCAGTTTATGAGAAGTATTCAAGTCTTGCAATAAATTGATTCCCTATTGAGTGAAATAATCACTAAGAAAGGGAATGGTAGTGGTAATTTTTTCATACTTTTGAGCTATAATTTGAAGCTTCTATGTTGTAATGAAGAAGTATGCTTGTCCTTGAAATCTTCACATTAAAGAGATTAAGATCTAGATGTATTTGAGTTATGCATTGTAATATTTTAAGGTCATGAAAAATGCAATAAATAGGGCAGTGATCAACTGTAGAGTTGATGATTGAAGATTGTAAAGGGGTGTAATAAAATGTATCATTCACTTGTACATCCCTATGGGGTGCATGATGTAAAAACAAAGAGTTTACAACTCCTGTCATGTCAGCAAAGAATTTTCTCTATGGAAAGATATAGACCATTGAATTTTAATGGTATTCAAGGTTTCCCAAACCCTATTCCTAATGAAGTCAGGGAATTTTTTCCAAATTTCAAAGGGAAAAGATCAGAATTAGCATCTCAACATCTACAATAATTTTCTTATTTGATGGGAGGTTTTGAGATAAGTCATCAAGATTTTTTCATGAAGTTCTTTGTTCAATCTCTAAAGAAAGATGTTACAGATTGGTTTTCATATTTGTTAGCGTGTTCTATCTCTTCATTGAATGAGTTCATGGAAGCATTCATAGAGTAGTTTGGAGAAAGAATTAATCCATTTTAAGTGAGAAAAAAACTAATAACATCTAGAAAGAAGATGAGTTGGTCCTAGCTTTCAATCTCAGATTTTCAAAAACATTAGGTGACATTCTTGAAAGAATGAGACCAAATGATGTAGTATTTCTAGTTGTATACTTTGATGCATTTGATGAAGAAATGAGTCATCTGTTATGAGATAAAGATCCTACAATATTACGTCAAGCATATCAAATTGCCATGGATATTGAGAACAATATGAAATATTCAATGATGAAAGGATGCATGGTTGCAAGTGTTGATTATCCTATCACACCTCATGTAAATGGAACTCATGAATTTGATGATAGAAATGCTTTCCAAGAGGGTGATGTTTTTTTTGTTCCAATTTGTCCATCACTACAACACACAGATCATAGTGAACTCCAAGTTGAACATCAAAGAATTTTGAGAAAAGTTGATCAGACATATTTTGTTCAAGAATTGTCTAACATGAAGAGGCATAAGTGAGACTCACCCCATCATTTTTTCTCAATATTTTTTGATGACTTGTTGGTAATTTCAAACTTAAGGATTCAACATGCATTGTTTTATTTTGTGAAATCTTTGAGTCAAGGATGATTACCTCGCCAAAAGAATGGAAACATCATAGTTTTCATCAGGTACTTGATTGGATAAAGATTGTAGAAGGAGCCTAGTGTGACTATGCAAAAAATATGATGTCTCAAAATGTTGATAGTAGCTATCCTATTGAAAAAAATTAGAACATGATACACAAAAATGAAAAGAGTATATTAGAAAATGAAGATCCATCTTGTTGTATGGATGAAGATAGTGATTGTAATAAGTCAACAAACAACTTGTATGCGGATCCATATACCAGTAATGAGGATAAAGATGCACTTGCCAGTGTTGCTAATTTCTCATCACAAATCAGTGGTCAAGATATTGAAGATGAAAATCTAAGCATTCACTTTGAAAAATATGAGCATAGTTTATGTAGTGATGAGTTTTCTAGTGATGAGGATCATGATGAGAGTGAAGAACCTAATTATTCTTTTGAAGGTTATGAATTCTCCTATGAGGATGAGCTAGAGGTGTTTTCTTCACATGAAGGATGCAATGATGTAAATGATGATGAAGTCACTTGTTCACAAGTAAATGAACATGTTTCACTAGATGAATACTTAGAGTGTAGCTCGGGTTCGATATCACTGGAGCATACTGACTCAATGGATGATCACTTTGAAGATAAGAACTTGTGTGTTTAATATCTTGATACTAAGCATAGTATTAGAAATGATAAAGATCTTGATGATGCTAGGTACGATGCTGATGAATGTACTCATGACCCTATTTCCTATGACTATTTATATGAAGCAGATATGGAGATGCTAGTTATGCATGAAGGGGATGATGATGTGCATGTTAATGAAAGAAGTGGTTCATTATTGAATGATCAAGTTATGCATTATGAAAAAAAATGGATCTTTAATAAACATTATTACCAGTTGATATCAAAAAGCTTGCTGATTTATCTGACAACTAAATTTCAGAATGTGTTGATACTACAAAAAAAAATTGGTCTATGTGTAGAGCAACAAAATGATGCAAAAAATGGTGGATTTCATGTTAGTAAATGTGAAATTGAGTTCTTTGTTGATGCTCCTTATCTCCATAGTATGATTATGGACATGTGTTCATCCAATGAGGAAAGCATTTATGTGAAGGAAAACAAAGATGCTTGTTTAGGTGCTAATGAAAATAATTCAAATAAAAGTGAATCTTTGGCACATAGGTCAATATTCCTATCAATTGATAATGCACATGAAGTTACTAGTGCACATGAAAGTGTTTTTTCTAATCTTGTTAATCCTAAAAGTGATGGAATTCAAACTGATTCAGGTATTGTGGGTGTTGATAAATCTAACTTTCAAAACCTTGAATCATGTGATGATGTCCTATGGTGCAATTAAGTTAATGGAGTTTCAAATGTGTGATCATTCTTTGCTCAACCCATAGGAGGATTGCACACTATTTTTGAGGCATGATATTTTATTTAAGCCTAATTAGTATGGGGGAGTTACTAAGTGTGATAAGACTATATTTTCATATCATCTTAATCATTATCATATAGAAAATGAAGGGATTGGAAATGATCTGATGTATGTGATTTGGTTTCCATGTGATAACAAGGCTAAATAGGGAGCAAGTACTCAATTTTTCAAAGGCAACTTGACACTTGTATTTGTAGGAATTCAGTCACTCAAGTTGTTGTGGTATTATAGAGGAGAGTATGGATTGAGGGAGATTGATTCTTCTAACAGGATGGTGTTTGAAAAAGGTAAACATGGCCTCTTCTTTTCATTTGGTGGCCTGGGGCCATCAAATGTGGTTTGAAAATTTGATTAAGACTTTGCAACCCAATGTTCTAGCCCTTGGACTTCTCTCTTAGAGATCTGGAATCTCACCATTCCAACAAGGGGTATGCATCTCCAGTCTGAGCCACTGATGGCACCTTCAAAATTTTCTAATTTTGAGTGCCCATGTTAAAAAAATTTGCTTTAAACACTCAAAAGTGACCCTAAAAAATCTGCCCAAGTGACCTATTTTAGAGGGTTACAATTCAGAGCCAGTTTATTTTCATTCCAAACCCCTTGGTGGAAATATTCATGTGGCATATGGTAACATGCATGTCAGTTTTTAGCTCCCCATGATGAGTTTTAAAAGGGTTTAGAAAAGCAAAGCTGGAGGCTTTTGGGACTATTTTGCTGTTTGTAAACTATTAGTTTTGTGAAGTGGCCTCTTGTTCTTGTTGATATTTCATAGCTAGATGATTTTCAAGTCAAATTTATTTTTTCTCTCCATTCCCCTCACATTCATATGCTCCCTAGTCTATTTTTAGAGTCATAGGATCTAATTTGATATTTTTACCAGGTCAAAAGCAAATGCAGTTTGTTCTATTTTTACATCTACATTTCTTGAATTGTTTCAAGGTGGTCAAATTTGACCTTGAATATCTTGTGATGAATGATTATTCAAGGAAATACCTCTTTCACACATACCAAGTGGCCCCAAATGACCTAGCATGTCTAGTGGTAATTCCCCAAGAGATGATTTGGTATTTTTTCAAAGTGGCAACTTGCTGAGCTTTAATTGGTTTTGAACAGGTATAGTTGTAGAAAATACTGAGTGAGCCAATTTGAGATTAAATATCTTGCACCTCAAAATCTATTTTTTTGAGCCATTTTTTGCATTGCATTCTCAGTTCAAATTTTTGCATGCTTGTAAATTTTCATGACTTGAAGAGGTTGTTTGACTAGTTTCCCAGCACAATTCCAGAGGCCACTTGACCTATTTTGATGTCAATACAAAGTTCCTAAAAACAGATTCTAATGGTTACCCACTTCAATTTTTTCACCTCAACTACATTTAGAGGAAACCTCATATCAATTAAAGTTAAAACTTGTTTAAAAAAAATAAAATTAGTCGGTCCCACATGGGGATCAGGCGTGTTTTATACAATTATGAAGTTGTAAGTGTGGTGATGTTACCATATACGGGAAGAAATGGATGACAATAGTCCAAGCATTGAGAGTTCAAATCAATAGTGGTAGGGGTACCTCTATGTGACACTCATCAAAATCCAAGGAATCTATGATAGAATGTAAGGAGTTTTTTGCCTTGTAGATAGTATTAAATGCAGATATATGATCACTCAAAAGGGAATGATTTAATTTACATGAATCACTTTGGTATAACAAAGTATAAGGGTTTGAAAAAAAAGGGTTCTATTTTTAATGCTATGATGGAGGGATCTGGTCAATAAAGTGCAAGATTAAAAAGCAACCCTTAAATGTTATTATATAAAATTAATCAGTTGTTTGTGCTAGCTCAATGCATCTGAGACATTCTTTTTGAGATGTCCACCATGACTTTAGTCATAGATTATATGTTCATTACAATGGAGATTTGTTGAGGAAATACAATTGCAAAATATTGTATTCATAAATATTGTTTATACAATCTTCATTATAGCTTTTAGCAAGGATACACTTTGCAAATCACATGGTATTTGAATAAAAAAAAGATTGGATAAAGGGCTATAACCAAGAAAGAATTGTAGTAATTGGCATCATGAAATTGAAAGTAGTGACTACTTAAAGAAATGGATACAGTCAAGGCTACACAAAGTGAATTGATGCAGAGAATCCTTATGTTGACATTTCCTTTGGAGATTGGAGTTATTTTGCGAGCTTTTGAAAAATGGAAGATTGCTTTTGAAACTTAGAATAAGCAAAGTGAAGGTGTGGCTAGTCATATTAGCAATGTAACAACAAACCATAGAAGCAGGGTTCTGATGACAAATCTTTAAGTAATCCATAATGAGTTCCACAAGAATAGTTGATTTAGTATGCATTGTGCCACAACCAATATTCCTTCCATCATTGTGAAGATGAGCAAAAATATGTTAGCATGCTAATAGGATGGATCTATGGAATGAAACCTCACATTTTAAGAAGGGACGAGAGTGGGTGTTTTGTTGCAAACATGACAACACATGTGAGAGGCTAACTGATTGTATTGTAATGTGTTGCTATGGGGACAAAGAAGTGTTTTTTGCTGCACATGGGGAAACTACTATGCCAGATGAAAGGGGATATCATAAAAAAGTGGTTTAATGAGATTCAATTCTTCCATCAACTAAAAAGAGATGGTTTTTCACTTAGTAATAGAGATTAGGGAAAGTGTTTGTAAATTCCCTAGAAACCATCACATGAGCAAGCTTTTATGTAGGAATAAGGGGCAAGTTTGCATTTTGCACTGAATATGTATCAAAATTGTTTGAAGCAGACACATAATACTGAAAAGAAAAATCCTTTACACAGGTTAATATTGTTCAAGTTTTTTCATATACAGCTACACTTTTCAATCTTGATTGGGGGACACATTTAAAATGGATAAATACTCATCAAGTGCTAGTGTGTACTGGGCACCATAGAACAAAAAGCATTGACTAGATCAAAAGAGAGGAAGAATTTAAAGCTACCTGAAGTGATCATATACAAATAACTCTTATGTTGACCCTTCACTTAGGAATTGAAATTGGTTTGCAACTTTTTGCAATGAAAAGAGGGATTGAAAGGATCAAATGTTAAAGTAAACACACTTCAAAGAAAATCCTCATGTTGAGGGTTGGCTTAAACATTTTGCAATGAAAGGATTGAATCCCTGGAATGTGGAAAAAACCTTGAGAAGGCTTGTAGATAGCTTGAGAAATCTAGCAAACTGTATTTGGGTATGTGCATGATCATGATGGGCCAAAAAGTGGCAATATGATGAGTATGTGGCTGACGACTTTTTTTTACGCAAAATTGATGAAACAAAAAGGGTTTTTAAAGGATATTCTCAGCTTTCCACCAATATAAATTATGCTTTACTTTGAATTTAATAAGTAATTATTATTCATTTTCCAGCCAAATTACGACTAAAGTCCTGATTGATAAGCTGATTGAAAAACATCTATAGCTTTCAAATGGTATCACATTTTCTGAATCCAAAACATGTGTCACATTCTATTCTTCACATACTATAGGATTAAAAAAATAAAAATTGAATTTCATGAAGTTTTGACCAAGTTAAGGTGGTTAGAGATATGAGTGTTTTATATTTTTTAAAATTTGTAATAAAAAAATCATAATTAATTATTTACTTGGAAAAAAATTACAAAAAATATGCATCACATCGTGACATGAGTCCTCTACTTATATTTAAAATCTTATAAAAAAATATTATCATTTTATTGTGGTTAGGGTGGTCAGAAAGACACCTACTTTTTTTTTTCCCTAAAATTTAATAACTACTACATTGAATTTTTAGATTTTCACCAAATAGATTTATTTATTTTTTAAACAAACTAGTAGTTTAGAAACTAAATTCAATTTTTTACAAATTCTATTCTTACATATTTTTGAAATAATATAGATAACTTATTAATTTTTTTACGTCAAGTTGCCTAACTCTGATTTTTCTGAATCTTTTGCCACTTAAGGGCCTATTTTTTCCATGATGATCCTACACATACCCATTTAAAATGTTTGTGCAGGGATTTGGAAACATTTATGTTATATGGGGTGGCCATGGAAGCTATAGAAAATGGAGTTAGGGTAAAACAAATTCGTGGACAACATCAAATAGATGCTACATGGACACATCTCCATTATTCCCCACCAACCCAAGTGTCTTTGTGGTGAAATCACTATGGAATAGCGGGGCCATGGTGATTGGTATCTCCAAAAAAAAAAATTTGAGACTTTTAAAAATATTTCACTTTGTTGTTTTGTGGTATGCCTGCCAACCCATGCAGGATGTTGATGTTGTGAAAAGAGACATGCAAGAAAGCGAGGAGCAATATTTCTAAAATAATGTTTTGGAAATCTTAATAATGCTTCATTTTCTATGCCCACTAGCCTGTGATTTTAATAGTTCCATGAGAAAAAAATAACGGGGAGGTAGGGATTGGCCAAGGTGTGCCCAAAAAATATTTTAAGAGAAAAAGGTTTTATTTGATGCATGCAAGGTAAAGGCTTAAGTGAAAATTAAAATAGGCACTATGAGATTTTAATATTTTAAAGTGAATGGGACTATTCACTTTATAAGAGAAAATATTTATTTGTTGGGAATGAAGGTTTTAACGAAGAAACAAAACATGTGCAACATGATCTAAAATATTTAAATTCCCTCACCATTTAAATATAAAGATTTTAAATGCAAAATGGGTTGAGTGTTTTATTTGCTGGAAAATAAAAGTGAAGTATTTGAAATGGAATATTTTAAAATGTTTCTCGACACATAGATGTAAAATGCAATCATAAAATTCAGTCAAGTGAAAAATGGCTTTCACAGAAAAGCTGAGTATTTTCATTTTTAGGGTAAAAATGAGAGCCTTTCTAGTAAGAAAATATTTTTTGTTGAAAGGTAAGGGTGAAAGTAGAAAAGAAATGGGTAAATAAGTTTTATATAACTTGTTGAACTGAAGTAAAGGATTTTCACTAGATAGGACAAAATATTTTTATTTTTAGAGCGAAAAAATGTAGTCATAGACTCTCACGAAGGTTTTATTCTTTCACAAGGTAGATATTTTCAACATCAAGGAATGGATGAAGAGGGTCATCATTGTGGGGAATAGTTTTTGTTAGAAGGGAAATAAATGCAAGATGCATGAATCTGGGAGCAAATTGAAACTTCTTTAGGAAGCAACGATAGTTATAAATCAATGGAGAATCTAATCGATCTAGGTGTCAACTAAAGGTGTAGTTTTCAGGTTTCCCCTTCTTCTATATCTTCTTTCTTCTCATTTTGTGTGGGGTTGCACATTTTAGTTTTCACAGGAACACTTTTGTGATAGGGGTTCATGTGTATAATATTGGTTTTTTAGGTTTCTAGAATGGTCTAAGTTTTGTAATGAAGAATGTAATTACAACATAGTCATAGTTGAATGTAAACATATTATTCTGAACTAGTTGTCTCCATTTTTCACTTTGCATAAATTCTAAATATGAGTAATCAAATATTTTTATTATTCAACTTCTTGTCTAAATCCCTCTATGTTCGGGTATGTACAAGATCATCATGGAAAAAATAGGCCCTTAAGTGGCTAAAAAGTCAGAAAAATCAGACTTAGGCAACTTTACATAAAAAAATGAATAAGTTATCTATATTATTTAAAAAATGTGTAATAATAGAATCTATAGAAAATTGAATGCAGTTTCTAAACTAATGGGTTTATTTTTTTAAAAAAAGTCTATTTGGTGAAAACTTGAAATTTCAATGTAGTAGTACTTAAATTTTTTGGGAAAAAATAAGTAGGTGTCTGTCTGACCACCCTAACAAAAATAAAATGATAATATTTTTTTATAAGATTTTAGATATAAGTAGAGGACTCATGTCCCAATGTGATGCATATTTTTTTGTAATTTTTTTGCAAGTAAATAATTAATTATGAATTTTTTATTACAACTTTTAAAAATATAAAAACTCATATGTCGATCACCTTAACTTGGTCAAAACTTCATGAAATTCATTTTTTAATCCTATAGTACATGAAGCATAGAATGTGACACATCTTTTAGATTCAAAAAATGTGATACCCTTCAAAACTATAATTTTTTTAAATCAGCCTATCAATTAGGACTTTACTCATAATTCAAATAGAAAATGAATAATAATAATTTATTAAATTCAAAGTAAAGAATAATTTATATTGGTAGAAAGCTGAGAATCTCATTTAAAAACCTTTTTCATTTCATAAAATTTGGGTAAAAAAAATCGTCAGCCACATACCCATCATATCGCAACTTTTTTGCCTATCATGATCCTGCACATACCCATTTTTTTGATGTTATTACTCTCATTCAAAGAATGAGTTAATTTGTAGTAAGAAAAATGGAGGTTTATGTAGTTGTGTGCTAGGATTGCTAAGTATGGCTAGTTTAGTTGTTGGTATCAATGGTGTAATGCATCATCTGATAGGTATGATTATGACTGATTGAATGATGTGTTAGGTTTTAAATTACATAGTTTGGATGATTCCACCCTGGGATATGGCATTGGTCTCTTAAAGTTGCACTTTCCTAGGACTGTTTATGTGTAACTAAAATTTTACAATCAAATCTACCTATCAATCTCAATTTAATTTGTTTGTGGAGTTTAATGAATTGCATCTCTCATGTTTAAATTAGGAATTACTGTAGATGTTGGCCAAGTCTTTAGAGTGCATATGTGCATGATCATCATGGAAAAAATAGGCCCTTAAGTGGTGAAAAATTTAGAAAAATTAGAGTTAGGCAACTTGACGTAAAAAATTAAATAAGTTATCTATATTGTCTCAAAAATATGTAAGAATAGAATCTAATCAAATTGAATGTAGTTTCTAAACTACTAGGTTTTTTAAATCTATTTGGTAAAAAATTTCAATTTCAATTCAGTAGTACTTAAATTTTAGGGAAAAAATAAGAAGTAGGTGTATGTCTGACCGCCCTAACCATAATAAAATGATAATATTTTTTTTATAATATTTTAGATATAAGTAGAGGACTAATGTCCCAATGTGATGTATATTTTTTTGTAATTTTTTTCCAAGTAAATAATTAATTATGAGTTTTTTATTATAACTTTTAAAAAATATAAAAACTTGTACGTCTGACCACCTTAACTTGATCAAAATTTCATGAAAGTCAATTTTTTTTATAATCCTATAGAATGCGAAGAATAAAATGTGACAGATGTTTTGGATTCAAAAAATGTGATACCATTTGAAAGCTATAGATGTTTTTCAATCAAGCTATCAATCATTACTTCAGTCATAATTCAAATAGAAAATGAAAAATAATAATTTATTAAATTCAAAGTAAATCATAATTTATATTGGTGGAAAGTTGAGAATCCCCTTTAAAAACCCTTTTCGTTTCATCAATTTTGGGTTAATAAAAAGTTGTCAACCACATACCCTACACATACCCATCATATTGCCACTTTTTGGCCCATCATGATCCTGCACATACCCAAGTATTGTGTCTATTAAGAATCTAAATGAGAATCATTTATTTACACTATTTTGGATACTTTGGCACATAAGAGTATCTATGAGCATATTGTTGGGATTACCCTCCATGGTTTAACAAAGCCAGAAGTGTAGGAGATTTTAGTCTTTGACTGAATCTTGTTCATTGGCCAAGTCCGTCTTTGAGTTTGAATATTAGAAAGTGGCTATTCTATAGGACTCATTGCATCTATTTATTTGGAAACCAACATCTACCTCTGGCTAAAGTCTCTCAACCTCTGTTGGGGCTCGAGATGACTGAACATCCTAATGGGTAGCCTTGGTTTGGTAAGCACACCTCCTAAAACTCTCATATGCTTCCCTTACTCTAACATATGACTTGAATAGCTCCAGATCCCACTCCATGATGGGTGGGGGCACACAGTTTGTATCAACAACCTCCTTGTACACTGATGGGGGTGCTATCTCAATAGTAACCTAGTGATAGAGATCATGTAAGTCTCTCACAACCCATATAAGATAGAAATCATAAATATAATTAGTACACATCATGATATATATATAGAAATAAAATTAAAACATAAAGCATGAGTTTAAGCATAAAGCATGCTAGTAAATAAAATAGCATCACCTAGCTCTTTGACTAGCTACGTAAAGATAGCCTCATTGCGTGTAGGAGGCATGGATGATGTGCTAGCCTCTCCATGAATGTAGGTGTTGGTACGTGCATTAGTATTTGATCATGATCAAGTCACATGAGTAGGAGCTGGCTTTCCCCACTCATGGCCCACTAGATCTTCATCTACTATCTCATCACCTTCACTCATCAACTACTCCTCTTCCTCATCCTACTCCTCATCCTCATCCTCATCCTCCTACCCATCATAGTTAGGATCTATAGCCTCATCATACTACTCATCTATCACATTTGTGAATAAGTATGTAGTCTCGACCCCTATCTCCTCAACTATATCCTCCTCCTCATCTCTCTGATCCAAGAGTGGCCCTACATCACCTATCAAATCATCCATTTGGAATACAAGAGCCAACCGTGTTGCTTCCCACCACTCCTCATAGGAATATATGGTACTGACATCATCAGTGTCAGAGACCAGAGGAATATCTTGATCATCATCATCAGAGTCACTATAGATGACATCATCAGTGGTGAATTTCCTAGTGTCACCAGGCCTCTGGGCACTCCAAACCAATCTCCTAAAGAAGGGTTGTGCCATGGGTGGTACCTGGACCTTTCCAAACTATCGCATGACATAATCATAGTAGAAGGTATGTACTATGTAATTGTGGATGCCTATCAAGAATTTGTCCATCTATAATCTCCTTAGCTAATGAGTCTCATTTGGCCACTGTGGTATAAGATGGTAAAGTATCCATATGATCTCCACCTCATCTAGTCAATCGAATCTGACTCTTAAAAAATGCAAATCCTTGTACTTCCATAGCCACCTTAGTGGACAGTTGAATGAGCGAGGGTACCCTAGGGATGATGTACATAGAAACCCTATCGGCCTAGTACACATGATATGCTCTAGGAACCATACTTGCAATAGTGTATATTGAACCATAATGTCGACCTCATGGAATGAAAATCGCCCTAGATCATATTATAAGTGCACAAGGATTTTGTGCCCCCATGTGTATACAATACTATTCTTTACCATTCATTGTATCATATGTACTAGTCCTCCCTCTAAATATTCTCCTCAACCATCGGGGATGAGTAATAGTGCGACAATAAACATCTTTATCCATGCAACAAGTGGACCTCAGAAATATAGTAGCCATGCTAGCTCAATTTATGGCCCCATGATGTCATCATGAATCAGAAATCCAAGACAGTACTGGATATTCATTTCATGAAATGATTGATCCCATAGAAAATGTACCCTTTCACCCCAAATCAGAACTTAGAGTATGTGATGGACGTCCTCTAAAGTGATCGTCATCTCCCCTATCGGGAGATGAAATGTGCATGTATCTGCATCCCACTGCTCTAACAAGGCCATCAACATAGCATAATGGTACCTCATTGGGGGCATGAGGTACACCCAGTAAAATCCATTCCTCTATAAGGTATGTGTCTCCACCTCTAATACAATTGAGTCTAGGTCTTAGAGGTGATAGATCTGTCTGCCGCTAAGACGCTATTGCGACTGGGGTGGAATCTAACAAAAACCAAAATTACATCCTCTAAGCATTCTAAAATCTTACATCTACACATCAAGAATAAAAAAAGTGTACCAATTTTTTTCTAGTGTACTTTTCTAAGGGTCCTAGACAATTTAGGTCCCTTTTGGGAAATTTTGCAAAGAAACGAGACACTTTGCAAAAAATGTGGGACACTTCGCAAAAAAAATGGACACTTCACGACAAAAAGGGACACTTTGTGAAAAAAGGGACACTTTGTGAAGAAAAGGGACACTTTGAGAACTTTTCTTCCAAGGTCCTAAATCAACCTATAAATGCATAAAAACCACAAAATAAATGTATAAGGAAAAAGCTAAGGTAGAAAAATCAACTCACCTGATAATATCGCTCACCATGGACTACCTTTTCCCGCAAGACATCCAGTCTTAGAGGCTTGTACTATCGTCGGCTCGGTATCTTTTATCACTCTCCACCAAAGTCAAGCTACAAGAAGGTAAAAGAAAAAATATTTAGAAATTACTTCAATTTTTACTCCTATATATGCTAAAAATTAGGGTTTTTACTATATTAGGGTTAAAAAATGTGCCTTTCATTCAAATTAACATAACAGGAGCTAGAGAGATTCATTTTTTATGTTGTATGTTGTGTTGGAATCATGATTCCACTCCTATCCTCATCATATCTCTATCATTATTTGGTATGGTACTTGGGAATAGCCTATGATATGACTTACCTTATTTGATCTTGCTATATTGCTACCTTGATTCCACCTTCACAAAGCAAGCAGAATCAAGGGAGGGCATATATCTACCCTCAAAGTTGATTTCTAGAAGAATTGAGAGAAGAGGAATTTTGGAAAACTAGTGAATTCATGTTGTAGGATGTGGTTCCTAACATTGTGGTTTTGTAGATATCTATAATGGGGGCTTCATTCTCCCATGTTATTAATAAATTGATATGAATATCCTTTATTAAATTAAGTGTATTATTTAGAGACCTTTAGCTTGCATATGCACATAAAGTCATATGGGTGCTAAAGTGGGGCCTAAATGTGGCAATGAAAATTGTGCTCTCTTCATGGAGAAAGTACCATCCCTTACCTAATTTAGACCTATTTTGGTACCCTTGCATTAAATACTCTTTAAATCATCATTAATAGGTCCCTAAGACCCTTTATTTCAAATCTCAAGGATTATTTCAGCTAAAAACCCAACAAAATCACCAAAAACATAAAAAAAATTAACAGCCCACCTCAAAAATCTAGGGTGGGACTCATACGCCACTTTGGGCATATGAGTCCCCCTAGGTGGGACCCATATGCCAGGGTTGGAGAATGAGTCCCATTTGGGGCTTTTTTAGAGTTTAAGAGGGAAAATTAACTTTTTAATTCAAAATTTTGGTTAATGTTGGCTTTTGAGATATGAATAATTCCAAATTAGGTATTAATGTCTATATAAGAAAGCTCCTAGGTCATTATTTCATCTAAGAAATAATTTTCAAGAGCAATTTCAAGATCCAAGCATTCAAGAATCTTCAAGCATTCTTCCACAAAGAGCATTCTAAGTTTCAAAAGCAAGCAAAGTTGAAGTCTTGGAGCAACCTTAAAGTGTTTTTATAGGTCTTCAAGCTCACTTCCATTCAAGATCTAGCATCTTCAAGGGTTGATCATGGTTGTCTATGGTGAATTATAATGGATTCTAGGTTGGGGAGATGCAAATAGCCATAAAGCCAAGCCTAATGAATTATTTCCTAAGCAATTCCATCTTCCATTATTACTTTATGTTTAGCCTAAGGAAGGTACAAGCATTTTTAGGCCTCATTTGGGTGATTAGAGATCTATCAAAGTGAGTCATTAATCTTCATGTTGCATTCATGCACCTCATTCTTGTACATTAGAATAGGGTTGCATTGCATTTTAGATTTCATAATCTTAGACACACTTAAGGTTAGGGTTTATATTCCTATATGCATGTAAGTTTTATTGTTTCTATCAAGGTTTAATTACCAAACTAGTTATTTGATTGAGGCAAACCCCCCATTAGAAAATCAATTCTATATTATGTTTTGCAAGCCTTTTCGCAGATTCAGATCCGAAAATCAATTTGGGAGAAAAGAGTAGGTGTTGAAGTGCAGATCTAAACTTTGAACTCCAAAAAAAATGAAATGGGACTGATACGCCAGAAGTGGCGTATGAGTCCCACTATAGGCATTTTTCTAGATTTTTGTAGTTTTAGATACCCTTTTTCTAGAAACTAGTTCCTACCTAGAAACCTTAATCTAGGAATAATACACCTAGATTGACGTATGAGTTTTAGTAGGCCAAAATTTTAAGGTTTTTAGTGTTTCCAAGCTTACTCCAACCTTCTTTAAGTTTCCAAGTGCATACTTCTAAGATCTCACCTCTTTTTTATGTTTTATATGCATTTTTAGGTCATATAATTAAAAAATGGATCATATTAGGATTAACCATTATATTTTGCATCTCATTTGTCTTTCCAAGTTTTATCTTGATGGTGAACCCCTCATTAGTTTACAATCATACCTTAGGGCATCCCTATTACAAGATATCTTTCTCCTTTGCATTGAGATCTTTAGGGTTTTCCTTCAATGAGATAATTTGAAAGTGGATTTTATCTGTCCTAAACCATACAAAAACATCTCACCCATTTTTCAATTGTTTCAGATATAAACAAACATTGTAAAGGAGGAGAACCCCTATCATGAATTAGAAGCGTGATAGAAATAAACTCACAAGGAGGAGAAATCCTATCATGAATAATATAGACGAGATCAAATAGATGAGATAAGATAACTAGAGAGCATTATCAAAATCCATGGCTACACTCTTGTATCAATAAACAAGATGGATTAACATGCAAGAAAAGCCTTGACTATTGCTTGAGAGAGATATCTAGTAGAGCTTCACTATGAAAGTGAGAGCAATAATAGAGCAAGAGAGAGTGAGAATGAGAGTTAAAAAAGAGGTTTTGTGAGGTTGTATGGCGGGAGGAGTCGTTGCACACACATTCTTGTCGCAATGAAATGTCTCATAGGAAAGCAATGCAAAATATTCATGATTAAATCTCAAAATGTTTAGGAACGATGGCACATCATGGAGATGTTCACGCATCATGCAAGTGTCCTCAAAACTTTACACAAGGAATTCAAACTGCTAGTGCTTCCTTGTTATTTCCTATGAAGTTAGAATCATGAAATTCCAAATTATAGGTTTTGGTCATAAATGTAGTGGGACTAAATATGTAAGTGTGAAATTGTGAGAGAGTGTAATTTTATGAAACTACATTTTCCCCCCACTTTAGTAAGCTATTTTTTGAGAAAGAGTAGCTACACTAAAGTATCTAAGAAGACATGAATGTTAATTTTAAATTTTAACAATTTATTGCAAAAAATGATACTATAGAGGCTACAAAGGTCGAGTAGGAAGATATTGGTGATTCCCCCAGCATTCAAACCCAGCAAAAACCTACAATTTTTGAGGTGATGAATAAGTGTGGGAAGATGGGGGGCCAAAAGGAATCTCAAGTGGCCACTTTTTTTTTTTGTAATTAGGAAATATTGAGCTTGGATGAGAAATTGAGCATAGTTGCACTCAAAATTTTAAGATGCAACAAAAACAATGTTCATAGTGCTCCAAGTCTACTTTCTAAACTACTATTTTTTATTTTTTATTTTTAGATTAAGGGGTTCAAAAAATGGAGCCACAAAAATTGGTGTTGTTTTTGTCAAAAAAACATAACATAGCGTGTTTTGTGGCTCCCTCAAAAGGTTAATTTTTTTTCGGTATTTTTGAAATCGCTTTGGTAAGAAATTAGCTAACAATATGTAGTTTATGCCCAATTTTTCTAATAATTTTTTAATGAATATTTTATTTTCATTGATTTTAAAAGTGGACACATCCTGAAAAAAAAATTGGTCATGCTACTGGGTATGTGCAAGATCATGATGGGCCAAAAAGTAGTGATATGATGGCTATGTGTAGGGTATGTGGCTAACTTTTTTTTCTTCTAAAATTAATGAAACAAAAAGGGTTTTTAAAGAATATTTTCAAATATCCACCAATATAAATTATGCTTTACTTTCAATTTAATAAATAATTATAATTCATTTTCTATTTGAATTACGACTAAAGTCCTGATTGATAGGCTGATTGAAAAACATCTATAGCTTTCAAACAGTATCACATTTTTTGAATCTAAAATATGCATCACATTCTATGCTTTGCATACTATAGGATTAAAAAAAGGGTAAATGCCAGAAGATGAGTCCACGGAATGTGGAAGTTTTTGCCTTAGGCAAAAAAATGAAATCGGCTTACAAAAAAGGGGATCCCGTTTTTAAAAAGGAGGATCTCGTTTTCAAAAAACAGGATCCCATTTAGCTTCGGGATCCCAAGCCTTAAAAAAATGGGATACCATTTTTTAAAATTTCCATTTTAGAAAATTTTCAAAATGGGATCTGTTTTGAATTTTTTCTAAAATGAAAAGTTTTAAAACGGGACCCCATTTTGAAACTTTCCATTTTGAAACTTCCAATTTTTGAAAATTTATTTTAGAAAAGTTTTCAAAATGGGATCCCATTTTGAAAACTTTCCATTTTTGGAAAATTTCCATTTTTGGTAATTTTCAAAACGGGATCTCGTTTCATAGAACCATAAAAGATGTTTTTTTATGGAATGAGATCCCTTTTTTTTAATGAAACAGGATCTCGTTTTGAAACGAGATCCCATTTTTTATATTATGAATTTTTGGGCGTGTTTTTGGCTTGTTTTTTGGTTTGGGAAATGGCTTGGGGACCTGAACCTAAGCTTTGGACCTAGTTTGACCTGCAACTTGAAGGTCCTATTAATGTCACAGGAAAATAGTGACTTTAGACATATATCTGAAGACCTATTTTGTAGATTTTTTTACGAAATTAAAACCCATTATAGATGAGACAGTACAGATTCCAAATATGTTATTTTTTTAATAATTTGACTATTTTGACTATTTTTCAATTAATTTCTAATGAAACTAGTCCATAAACTTGAATTATCAGGGTTTTTTAGTATTTTAATAACTTTTGATCAACATAGCATTTTGACGAGCGAATTGCACGAGAACAAACTTCAGACAATTATTTTCAATTTAAAAATAAAAAATAAAAAAATGATAAGTTTAGGTCATCTTATGCATGTCGTACATGACAATTTTTTAAAATGACAAATATGCCTAGTAAAAATTTAACCAAAAAAATATTAGGTATGTGCAGGATTATCATGGAAAAACAAGCCCTTAAGTGGCAAAAATTGAGAGAAAAATCAAAGTTAGGAAACTTGCGTAAAAATTTGAATAAGTTATCTATATTATTTCAAAATATATAAAAATATAATATATAGAAAATTGAATGTAGTTTATAAACTACTAGGTTTTTTTTTTAAATCTATTTGGTGAAAATTTTAAATTTCAATGCAAGTAGTACTTAAATTTCGGAAAAAAAGTAGGTATCCGTCTCAACCACCCTAACCACAATAAACGATAATATTTTTTTATAAGATTTTATATATAAGTAGATGACTCATGTCCAGATGTGATGCATATTTTTTTATAATTTTTTTCCAAGTAAATAATTAATTATGAATTTTTTATTACAACTTTTAAAAATATTAAAAACTCGTATCTCTAGCCACCTTAACTTGGTCAAAACTTGATGAAATTAATTTTTATTTTTTAATCCCATAGTATGTGAAGCATAGAATGTGACACATGTTTTGGATTCAAAAAATGTGATACCATTTGAAAGCTATAGATTTTTTCAATTAGCCTATCAATTAGGACTTTAATCGTAATTCAAATAGAAAAATAATAATTATTATTTATTAAATTCAAAGTAAAGCATAATTTATATTGGTGGAAAGCTAAGAATATCTTTTAAAACCCTTTTCATTTCATCAAATTTGGGTTAAAAAAAAGTCGTCAGCCACATACCCATCATATTGCCACTTTTTGGCCCATCATGATCCTGCACATACCCTTCAATAAAAAATTATAAAAAAGTGAAAACAAGCTTGAGTGAGTCACAAATATTTTTCAAAAAGGATTTAGAAAAATATGATAATTTAGGTCAAAATATGGAGGTCGTACACATGCATGGTATGGTATAAAAAAATGACTTTTAAACAGTGGTTTTTATAAAGACCTATTGAAACTCAATTTTTACAATCTGGGTATTGAAATAAATTACATATTTAGAAACTAGACTCTGAGTACTACATTTTATGATTAGTGAATTTTTTGAAGATTCCATCTCTAAGTGCTTCAAATTTTAAGGTCAAATGTGTGAAATTCTAAAAATCAGGGAAAACACTTCCACTTTTTGGCCAAAAAGTGGACTCAACTTCTTGCACACACCCAAAATAAAATTGAATTTCATGAAGTTTTGACCAAGTTAAGGCAATCAGACATACGAGTTTTTATGTTTTCTAAATGTTGTAATAAAAAAATCATTATTAATTATTTACTTGGAAAAGAATTACAAAAAAATGTGCATCACATTGGGACATGAGTCTTATACTTATATCTAAAATCTTATAAAAAAATATTATCATTTTATTGTGGTTAGGGTGGTCAGACAGAGACCTACTTTTTTTTTCCCTGAAATTTAAGTACTACTACATTGAAATTTCAAATTTTAATCAAATAGATTTTTTTATTTTTTTTTAAAACCTAGTAGTTTAGATACTACATTCAATTTACTACAAATTCTATTGTTATATGTTTTTGAAATAATATAGATAACTTATTCAAATTTTTAGGTTAAGTTTCCTATCTCTAATTTTTCTAAATTTTTTGCCATTTAAGGACCTGTTTTTTCCATGATGATCCTGCATATACCCTACCCCTATATATTTTGAAAGCTGATTAAAAATATTTTTTTTTAAATATGTGTAGAATGGAGTCTAGTTTATAAAAATGTAATTTATTTGACATTTCAATGAACGGTTAAAAAATAAAGTAAAAATACCAAACACTAGTTTTTACCAAAAAAATAGAGATAGAAATAAAAAAATTAAAGAAGAAATGCTTAACATTGCCAAAATATGAAAAAATTTACATTGTTGAATAGCTAAGAGAGAGTCTAACATTACCCAAGTGTTCGATTTGTTCAACCTTGAAACATGTGCAAACTTGAGAGTTAGGACAAACAAGACTGTGAAATCTTGTAGAATATGCAAAAATAGGTCTTTAGAGGTTGGGAAGGCACTCCAATCCTTTGGGTTAGAAATACAAACAAAATCCCAAGCCTAAGGCTTGGGGATTACCAAAGAAACATATAATGTGAGTGTCGTATGTTTTTCTTTGCATTTTTATCTTTTTTGCAATTTTTTTTGGTATGCATGTCAAGTTTGACATAACACGAGTGTCTTATAACACACTCTTATTATGTCCTGCTTGGAATGTTTTATGTTCATGTTTGCTAAGTATTTTTGATGTATGTATGTTTGTATATATATTTATATTTATGTATGCCTCTATGTATGTATATATGTATTTATTTATGTATATATGTATGTATGTATGCCTATATGTATGTATGTATGTATGTATGTATGTATGTATGTATGTGTGCCTATATGTATGTATGTATGTATGTATGTGTGTGTGTGTGTATATGCTTATATGTATATATGTATGTATGTGTGTATACATGTATGCTTGTATGTATGTATGTATTCTTGTATGTATGTATGTATATATGGTTGTGTGTATGTATGCATGCTTGTATGCATGCATGTATGTATGTATGTATGTATGCATGTATGTATGTATGTCTATATGTATGTCTATATGCATGCATGCTTATGTGTACGTATGTATGTATATATACGCATGCTTGTATGTATGTATGTATGATTTTGTGTATGTATGTAAGGGTTTTGGGTTTTGGGTATATGGACCTAAGGGTATACTTTTTAAGGTTTAGGTTTGAGGTTTTTGGGTTTCGGGTTTAAGGTATAGAGTTGAGGGTTGAGGGATTAGGGCTTAAGTAATAGGTTGAGGTTAGTGGTTTGATGGTTGAGGGTTGAGGGCTAGAGTTGATGGATAATACTCAACTTGTTGAGTGTATAATATTAAGTGTGTAAGGTATAGGGATTAGGGTTTAGGATATTGGGTTTAGGGTTTACAATATGGATTGAGGGTATAAAGCATAGGGTGACCTGGGTTGGGAGTGTATAGTTTAGGTTTTAAGATAAGGGTTGAGGCACAATATTCAAGGTTTAGGGTATAAGGGTGAGGTTATAGGGTATAGGGATGAGGGTTTGTGAGTGTAGATTTCAAGGATTAAGGTATAAGGTTGAGGATTGAGAGATTAGGGCTTAAGTATATGGTTGAGGGTATATAGTAGAGGGTTGAGAATTTATAGTTGAGAAATAATGTTCAAGGTTGAGTGTCTAAGATATAGGGCTTAGGGTTTAAGGTTGAGGGTGAAACAAAGAAAAATATATATAGGTTTGGTGATCCAAGATGGATTAACCAAATGGATGCAACCTATCTTTCTTCTAGTTCCACTCAATTATGAGGGAGATAATGCATAAAAAATAATCATAAATCAAACCTAACCAGTATAACAAACAAAAGGAAATTTTTAAGAGGGTCAAATGTTGTGTAGCTATTGCAAAAAGTACTTTTTCGATCCTTAATGCAGACTCATTCGCCCAATGGGGAATGGGTCTTGGCTAGGGTTCTAGAAAAATTCTTTTTGGGTTATGTTCTTCAATGTCTACACTCCCAAATCCTAGTAGGAGACTCTTAAAAACCCAAAAATAAATCCTATAGCTTAGTTGTTGTGATCTTGCAAGAAAGATGACAACTTTGAAAACTTTGTAACTTTGATAATTTTTTCTTTCCAATTGATCTTCAACCTAAAACCTACAATAACACATTAAAGGAGAAGAAACATATTGTTTTTTTAGAGGATATGAGTTTTCCTTGGTCAAAAGCCATTTTTTTAATTGAACCTTAAAATGAAATAATGCATAAATGAATTATGAATGAACAAAAATATGTAACAACTCACCAAACCTTGTTGAAAGCTTGGAGTACAAATCCACAATCTTGCATGAAGTGGCTTTAAGGAATGTGGACCTTGATCATGAACTTTTATATGTAACAATGCTTGAATAGGATCTTCAATGCTACATCAACACATTAGCTCAACAACATGCATGATAAACTAAATCTTTGACAAGATGATATGATCTATTATTGCTGCAATAAACTTTTACAAATTTTCCCTTGAATGCCTTAACAATTTCTTTCGAATTCTCTTGAATTCTATAGCTTGATCTTGTGAAGTTTCACAAAATTTCTAGGTGAAAACATAGTAAAATAAAGTTATATTTATACATAACTTAAGATTAAATCTTGAAATTCAAATAACACATGTTGACATCAAATCTAGAAATGAAATCATTAAAATACTATCGTAAACATATTCCAAGGGGGGTCCTAGGCCTAAGTGAGGTAACCCACTCATCATGTGGAAAATAGGTCCTAGCTCACTTAGCCTGGACACACTTTAGACAATGTGTAATGTCATGTTAAAATAGGGTCCTACGACCTAGTGAGGACCCATTCCCTAGGTGGTGAATGGTTCCTAGGTCACTAGCCTAGGACACACACCTTGTAAAATTAAGTGTGTAATATCATTTATGAATTTCAGGCTTTATCCCTCAAAATCTGTAATTAATTAAGCATGGATTTGAATTAAAGGGTCCAATTAAGCTCATATAACCTCAATTAATTAGTAAATCCCTAGTTTAGTGTGAAAGTGTAAAGATACACTTTACAACACCCTAAATAAGGAATCATTAAGTCTATTTTATTAAGAAGGATCCTAAACTTAATGTGAATGTGTAAAACACATTACAACACTAAATCAAGGCATAATTGAGATTATTTTAATATTACTTATTCTAAAATTAAGTGAGAAAAAGAGAACTTTATCGAAACTACATTTTTCCACCACTTTAGTGAGAGTATGACCCCATGTCAAACTCACTAAAGTATACATTCAAGAGACATATGTATGTAGCAATGACAAAGATACACAATCACACAACATCAAAGAAAAATAAGAAATGGGAGGTGGATCAAGCCTCGACTATCCAACGCGATGTGGAACACATCTAAGCTATGTGTCCAAGAGAAGAGGGAAAATCAAAACTCTACTATCCAACATGATGTGGAACACATCTCAGGTGTTTTTCCAAAGAATGTTTACAAGCAAAACTCGATGTCTGATATACAAATGAGACATGTACTCACTTTGGGGTAGTGGAAGCTTAGGATGTCCACTAGGTGAGTATCCCTCAGGAAGGTGGCTTAGTGAGAAAGTCATTACTATGTGTTAGCTCTTACTGTACTTACCATACCAAAGATATCCCTTTGATAACTTTGATATAGGACCACTCACATTCTCACTTTGTGCTTAACAATGTGTGTTATGCTAAGCACCCATGCAATTTTTTTTTATATCTTTTGTTCAAAAGGACTTTGCTTCGTTCATGTAAGGTGTTCTTTTAAGGGATTAGGTATGTGCAGGATCATGATGGGCCAAAAAGTGACGATATGATGGGTATGTGGCTGACAATTTTTTTTTTAACCCAAAATTGATGAAATGAAAAGGGTTTTTAAAGGAGATTCTCAGCTTTCCACCAATATAAATTATGCTTTACTTTGAATTTAATAAGTAATTATTATTCATTTTCTATTCAAATTACATGTCCTGATTGATAGACTGATTGAAAAACATCTATAGCTTTCAAATGGTATCAAATTTTTTGAATCAAAAACATGTGTCACATTCTATGATTCGCATATTATAGGATTAAAAAAAGAAAAATTGAATTTCATGAAAATTTTACCAAGTTAAGGTGGTTAGACATATGCATTTTCTATATTTTTTAAAAGTTGTAATAAAAAATTCATAATTAATTGTTTAATACTTGGAAAAAAATTATAAAAAAATATGCATCACATCAGGACATGAGTCCTCTACTTATATCTAAAACCTTATAAAAAATATTATCATTTTATTGTGGTTAGGGTGATCAAACAGACACCTACTTATTTTTTCTCTGAAATTTAAGTACTACTGCATTGAAATTTCAAATTTTCACCAAATAGATTTATTTTTTTAAACAAACCTAGTAGTTTAGAAACTACATTCAATTTGCTATAGATTCTATTTTTACATATTTTTGAAATAATATAGATAACTTATTCAAAATTTAATGTCAAGTTGCCTAAATCTAATTTTTCTAATTTTTTTGCCACTTAAGAGCCTATTTTTTCCATGATGATCTTGCACGTACCCGATCATCATGCCTAATGTCTCTAAGAGAGGAAAAGTCAAGGGTAAAAAGTTTCACAACTTATGGAATACAATGTGTCACATCAAACCACTAAGAGGAGAGTTGTATCCTAAGAAATATCACAATCTTAGAGGACATCAAACCCAATGAGACCACCAATAAAAGGATGCATCACAAGAAAAAAGAAAATCACACCATGAAACATGCAAAATATCAAAAAATATCATCGATGTATGCCCCTAGTTTAAAGAAGTTTCTAACACCATTGCTATGAGTAATTTCTTTAAAGTAGCCAATGTTTTCTCCTAATACATGAGATAATTCCTCGGAAAACCCTATGCCAAGTCATATATTTCTGAAATAAAGCTACACAATGAAAAAGAAGGGAGGGGTTTCCCATAGAAATAAATAAGTAATCTATGGATTCAGGGTCAGTATGTCTTTGCTATAATGTTGTCACAGAGCTTGAAAATGTCATCATTCCCCAAATTCTCATAGAATTAGAATAATGACCCATAAATATTGAAAACAAAGAAAAATCCTTTTGAGTAAACATGGAAGAGAGCTAAATGTATTGAAACCATGAATCATCTTCAAAAGGAAAAAATAAGATAAAATGAAAAGATCAATGCATACAACATATAGAAGAAAGTAGACACATATAGAGGAATGCACAAAGAGAGATAGAGAGATACATCAAACAAAAGATCACATGGGATCACATTACGCACATGAAATCACATAAAGAAACATGAAAAAGAAAATAGTGCAAAAGACTAGTAAGACACATGCAAGTCAACCTATAGCAAGTCATCTGTATCCTAATCTTGATCAGTATATGTGGAAGGTAGACAACTACCCAAATGGAAAACATCAAGTGTCAGAATAGGACACATACCAAGTTTAACACTCTTTTTACAAGATTTGTCATTTAGGATCTTATAGAAGAGGAAAACAAATAACTCCACTCATTATGCAGTTGTTCATCAATCTTTTCAATATCAATGTCATCATCTAAATTAATCACAATAGGAGGTTGAAAGACAATATCTATAGAAGTTTATTCATGTTTATGTTGTATCTAGGCTGAAGAGACATCATGCCTTGCTGGAGACAAGTTTGGATTTTGATTTTCTATGTTGTTCTTTTCCTCTTGATTTTGTAACACATGAGCAATAGCAATAAATATACACCTACGCTCTCTAGCAGTTCAATTTTGTTTCAACTTGTTATCAATTTTTATTTGTGTAGGAGTGGGTTTGTCAAGCATAGGGTTCTTTTCTTCTTTTAGGGGAGGAATGAGAAGAAACATAGGAGGTTGTTCAACCAATTCCTCTTTATCTTTGTAAACTTGTTTTACTTTAAGAGGAACAATGAGATTGCTTTGGTTTTCTCATGGTCTTGAATGATAGATTTTTGGGACTAGGAATGCTAGGTCTCTTTTGTTCAATTAGGGTCTTTCATCTAATGAAAAGAGATAGATCCCACACCCAAAATCTAGGTGGTTAACTCAATCTAAGATATGTCTAATGAAATTATATCTAAATGCAATGTTACCGATGTAGCTAATTGATAAGATTGATTGATTAATGAATGAAAACTAAAGGAAAACAACTTGTTTGAAAACACATTGTGTAATACAAAAATACCTAGAAATGGATGCAAAACTGAACAAAAATGAATCAAACTAAAAGTGTGCACCTGGAATGTGGATGAAGGCTAGAAATGACACTTGCAATGTTGCTGATGGTGATTTTTAGGCCTGCTGGTACTCATTCACCATTCTGGGTGAATCAGTCCCGGTTCTACAAAACTTTGCCAAAACCTATTTCTAATAAAAGGTTATCTAAAAATGTTGAAAACCCAAAATTCAATTGGAAGTGGGACTCATTCTCCACCCATGGTGAATGAGTCCACTTTTTAATTTTTGATTATTCAAAGGTGGAATTCAGAGCTCTCGGTCTGCACTTTGATTCTCTACAGGTGTTTGCTTCCAAAACTTTGATTTCTAAACCTGAAAGTGAGTTTTTGTTGATATTTTTACTTTTTCAATGAGAAGAAGACTAAAAAACTTGAAAATTTGATCTTCAATGACTTCAAAGCTTCCAAGATACCTAAATTTGCATAGACACAAGATAAGAGAGAAAAATGGTGAATATTAGGGCATGGGGGTTTGCCTAGGTCAAACCCCTTTTAGGTAATTAAACCAAAATGATGTAAGAATGGAGTGAAACATGCAATAATGGAGTTGATTACCTTGCCATGATGTTTTATCTTGAATGTCTGCAACAAAACATGAAGAATCTACCCTTTGAAAATTGTTATCTTAGAGACTTGAAATGAAGAAACCCTGAGTTGCTTGACTTGAGATGGAAAATTAGTAGATGAATGAATGATAAGAGATAAGAGATTCAAAATGAGGAGAAAAACACTTATTTATACACATTTGTGCCTTAGGAACCCAATGATACCCCTCTTAGGATGACATGAGGTGAAATTAAACTTAAATTTCACTTTTTCCCAGCTCAAAGGTCAAAATTGGGCCAAATAGGACTCATTCACCACCCATGGTGAATGGGTCCCACCTGGATGGTACTAATTCTCCATGGATGGTGAATGGGTCCCATAGGGGCCTTTTTGACAGCTAAGATGCCAAGAGATAAGGAAATAAGGTTTAAATTGCAACTTTGTTGGGTATTTGATCAATTTAAGCCCCAAGATGCACAATATGGGTTAATAGGGGCCTATTAGTGATGATGTAAAGGCCAATTAGGGCTTGGGACATAGAATTCAATGTGGAAGTGTGATTAAGTGCACTTTACAACACTAAAATGAGGTCCACATAGCCTAGGAAGGCACAAAAACAAATGTGAATGTGTGGGACACATTACAATACTAGCTTAACATTAAGTTTAAGTTATAAGCCTTCTAGATTGATGTGATAATGTTATTGAACACATTTTATAATGTTGAATTAGGGAGAAATAGGTTCATTAAGTCTAGAAAAGCGTGAAAGTCCTTTACAACACCTTTACAAGACATCATTAAAAGCATGCTATTCAATTTGCAAGGGTCCAAGACCTAGTGTGAATGCATAAAACACCTCACAACACTAAATGAAGGCCTCTTTAAATCCAATTTATCAAGAATTATTCCCATGTCAAGAAAGAGACCCTTTTTCTATGGCATAGGTCTCTTATATGAAATGGTAGGATGATTTGTCATAGGTTGCTCTTTGATATTTTGGAAGGAATTTTTCTCAATCATCAATTCATCAAGGATAGGTTGTTCAATCACAATTTGCAACTTGTTTCTAAGGGATAATTCTGCTATACTCTTTGCCTAAAACTTTTGATATGATTTGAAAAAGAAGTCTTCATGAAGTCTAATAGGTTCAATAGGCTCAGAAAAAAAAGAAATCAAATGAAAATTTCCCTTAGGAATACATAGGATTAAATCCACTATGATGCATAGTAAAGATTTCATTGCCAAAGGGAAACTTTAAAAATTTAAGCACAACCAACGGGACAAAATTCATGGAGTGAAGCCATGGATAGCCTAACTTCACACAAAATTGGTCCGATGATGGGATGATGGTGAATGAGACATTTAATATTTGTGGTCCAAATTTTAAAGGGATATTTCTCGAGCCTATCATAGCACAAGAAAAACTCTTATGTGTTTTGATCCATTCTTTTGGTTTATTATATGTATCTTTATAGAGTTCATGCACAAATAGGAATTCTTTAGTAATCACATTCTCTACACAAATAGAATCAATTCATATCCCATTAGTAGGCTTGTCATTCACTCTTCCATCTATGTAAAGAGGACCATTGGGTGTATGTTTAAGTATGTCTCTTTGTTAGAAAGAAATATCAAGGGGAATCTTGGTTGAGCCCTTACGAGGTTTAGTCTCAATAAATACCACCATTTTAATCGGTTCTTCTTCATTGTCATCTTTTATATTTTCTTAATCTATGTCAACATTCATCACATCAATCTTTATTTCACTAGCTTTCACAAATGAAATAGTATGTTTTAGCATAGGGCTTGTAAAAATTTATAAATTTTGGTTAGGAGGAGCTATATACTTATTTCCTTAATCATTCACACCTCTAATTAGAAGATTATTAGAATCAATGAGGTCTTGCAAAATATGTTTAAGATGCTTACAATATTTTTTATCATGTCCATTTTTTCAGTGATAATGGCAATAAGAATTTAATCTATACCCTATAAGTAATGGTATATTAGGATTAGGATCTCTAATAGGAATTAAGGACAACATTTTTTTTTTCTACAAGCTGTAGCATGATATTGTGAAAGGTATCAAGTAAAGGAGTAAATTTTCTATTCCTATTGGTGAAGGCATATGAATTTGTCATCTTTATAGGAACCACATGGTTGTCAACTTGTTGATTTGGTTGACAAGAATTAAGTTGTAAAAAACTATTATTTTGCTTCTTGATAGGTTGGTAACTATTTTAAGTTGAGGATTCAAAAATTTTAGGATGGCTAGGAGAATTTTTCACATCATGACTATAAGTCATATTTTGATAATCATGAAGGGTTGTACATAATTTTGTGAAGGATGGAAATTTCAGCATCTCAAGTTTGGTTTGAATTTTTTTTATAAATTGCAATAAACATTCATTAAAGGTTGGCATTAGGAATCTTAATGTTTATTTGTGAATAAAGTGTTTGGTATCTTGCTATCAAATCAATTACTTTCTGTTTAATTGAAAAGGGGATCCAAGGGCTAATGGGTAGATCACTATGATCAATATTTTTTGAAATAACATTAGAGTCCAGATCAATAACGATATGAGATTGGCCCACAACCTAGAAGGAGAGCCAATTTTTCTTGGATATGGTTCTATTGTTGTTCTATAAATTCCTTGAATTTAATTTACATTAATTGATTTAAATTGACTATGCGACCTAATCTAGAAATATATTTTTATTGTATAGAAAAAATAAAATGTAATAGAATGGCTTCAAATCTGAGACTAAGTAACAAAGATGAAATTGTGCTAGAAATTTGTAGCTAGAATGGTTGGTCAAGGGAATGGAGAACCCTTGAAAGGATTTATATTCAATGATTGATATAATGAATAACCTATTTTTTTAAAACTATTAGGAAACTATATTTTATAGCCATCCCTTAAATTTGTAGCCTTAAAAAATTGTTTTGATTCATCTCCTACAACATAAGTGCATGTGATCATAGTGAAACTACAAGAATAACAAGTAAGATATATCAATTTCTTCATCTTACTAAATGCTCAACACATGTAATTCCAACTCCAAACAAATTTGTTCCATAAAAATATTCAAAATCATATTTTTGTCCACCACCAACTAATGCATAAGGAAGCCAAATTTCACATAGATATATTTTTTTATATATAAAAATACTTTTACATCAAAAAAAATATCCCATTAGTGTTTTTATTAAATCCTAGACAACTAAAAACATATTGAAGATTTGGTAATTTTCCCATGTTATAAAAAAATCTTGTTTCTGTTTATCATCATAACAAAGTTTCTAATATAATGAATTCCTAAAAATGTAATTTTTAGAAGTGTCAATTTTATTCTTGATGAGGGCCACACCACCCTAAAACTTCACAAATTACAACAATAGATACCAACATAGAAGATGCGAGACATAAAATAACTCACTTTCAATTATTTTCATAAAATGAAATTATAGATTCAGAACTTATGATGCTACAGCCTAATAAGCTTGATTCATTACAACAAAATCAACTCTGAAAACAAAATGTATTATTTAGAGATACAATCTGCACTAATGGAGCTACCTTCTACAACCACCACTTATCACTTTTTATTTTACCTAATAACTACCCTAGAATATTCTAGAAAGTATAAATTTCCCTTTTTTTTTGGCATCAAAAGTCCTACTATTTGATTTCTTTCCTAGGAAGATATTTTGATGAGATTCACCTTTTAGTAGGGAAACTTCATAGGGCCATAACTTTTGACACGGGTGTCTGATTTTCTATTATAACATATAGTTGGAAAGATCTCAGACAGATATACAACGTCGAACCCATCGAATATCAGTTCGTCCACTTTTCAATTTATTTTGGGGCCTCTAAGGTTTTCATATCTGAATTTGAAGTTGCATTAGAGAAATTTCTTGGGACAAAAACTTGAATATCTCACAAACCATTCAAGGTATTGAGGTGATTCTTTTGCGACCAATTTTTTTTTTCAGGTTTGCTCCTTTGAGTAAATTTTCAAGTCCAAAAGAGATCATTTAGGCTGACTTACTAAACATTGTAAGTGATCATTTTTCACCTTTTCTGACTCCTGACTATCTTACACCCCATAAGTACTATCATAGGACTAAAAACAACTAAAGAAAATAAGAAAAAACATTTTTAAATTCGGTGATGCAAGATTTCCCTACACTGTTAGATGCTCTTGCATTAGACACCCAGGGTAATTTGAAAAGTTACTCTATCACTTCCCAAGAATTAGAGGAAATCCAAGACACTTAACCTCAGCCTCAGACAACCATGATGAATATTCAACAGGCTTCCCTCTTCCCATCACCAAGTACTCTGCATACTATCTATTTCTTGTGCTTCTACCCACACGACTACCCAAAATTTATTCTATCTCCTCCTTTTATGAAGTAGGTGTTGGAATATTCCACTATGATTCCATTATTTCTTCATAAATTCCTCCTTCATGATATTCTATTAAATTTGAGATGTGAACACAGGTGAAATGTGAATTCCATTAGGAAACTCTACCTTATATGTATTTCCTAAATCATGCTTCTTCATCTCTAACTTGTTGTAAGTACCAACTAGAAAACTCTCCTTTCATAAATGAACCATGAATTCATATCCTACATGGAACTCCTTATACCTCTTTTTCTAATCTACCTTAGCCTTATATTGCGAGTTCATCTTATTGATTTGTTTCTTCACCTCTTCATACAAATTATTTAGATGCTCAACAAAATATTCAACCTTAGCACCACTCTTCTTCCCCTTATTTGTATTTATCAATTCAGAACCAATTCTCAAATTACTCCCATACACAATCTAGAATGGTGATTTACCAATACTCCTGTTGACAGAATTGTTATAAGCAAATTGTACTTGTGGTATAATAAAATCCCATTCCTTTGGCTTATCTCCTACTAAGAATCTTATAAAGTTACCCAAAATCCTATTCACCACCTCTTATTTTTCCATTAGTTCATGGATGATGTGTTGAATTAAACTTCAAATTTATTTTCAACTTCTTCCATAATGTCCTCTAGAAATAACCAACAAATTTGGTATCTTTTTCTGAAACTATACTCTTCAATAGACCATCTAGTCTCACTACCTCTTTGAAAAAAAAACTTTGCAATATCAACAACATTAGTGGTCTTATTCCATGGAATGAAATTTTTCATCTTTGAAAATTTATCCACCACCAAAAATATGGAATCATACCCTCTTTCTGTCCTTGGCAAGCCAAGAACAAAATCCATGCTAATATCCTCCTATAGCCTCCTAGGTATAGGTAATGGTTGATACAATCCAGTATTTTGACTTGTTCCTTTTTCCATCTAACATACGGGTATGTGCATGATCGTCATGGAAAAAATAGGCCCTTAAGTGGCAAAAAATTTAGAAAAATTAGAGTTAGGGAACTTGTTGTAAAAATTTGAATTTAAGTTATCTATATTAATTAAAAAATATGTAAGAATACAATTTGTAGCAAATTGAATGTATTTTCTAAACTACTAGGTTTATTTAATATATATATATATGTATGTGGTAAAAATTTGAAATTTCAATGTACTAGTACTTAAATTTTAGGGAAAAAATAAGAAGTAGGTGTCTTTCTGACCACCCTAACCACAATAAAATGATAATATTTTTTAATAATATTTTAGATATAAGTAGAGGACTCATGCCCTGATGTGATGCATATTTTTTTGTAATTTTTTTCCAAGTAAATAATTAATTATGAATTTTTAATTACAAATTTTAAAAAATATAAAAAATAGTATGTCTGACCACCTTAACTTGGTCAAAAATTCATGAAATTCAATATTTGTTTTTTAATCCTATAGTATGTGAAGCATAGAATGTGACACATATTTTGGATTCAAAAAATGTGACACCGTTTGAAAGCTATAAATGTTTTTCAACAACCTATCAATCAAAACTTCAGTCATAATTTAAATTGAAAATGAATAATAATTATTTATTAAATTCAAAGTAAAGTATAATTTGTATTGGTGGAAAGCTGAGAATCTCCTTTAAAAACCATTTTCATTTCATCAATTCTGGGTAAAAAAAAAGTCATCAACCACACCCTACACATACCCAACATGATCCTGCACATACTTATATTCTACAACTCTGCACAAACTTTTTCACATCTTGTTGTAATTATGGCTAGTAATAATTATCCCTAACAAGATCAATGGTATTATCTCAATAGAAATGTCTAGCCAATTCTCCACTATTCTTCTCCTTGATTAGATTCTCTCTTATAGAACTCATTGGAAAGCACAATTGGATTCCTGTAAACAACATCCCATCTTGTATTACAAAATCCAACCATCTTGTCCTATCCAATGTAATAGGTTCCAAACAAGCCTTCCAAGCTTCTACAAAGTTTGGATTTTTAGGATACAAACTTTTGAGTTCATTGAACCCAACAACCTCTATACTCATCTCTATCAATAAATTTTTCCTCCTACTTAAGGCATTTGCAACTTAGTTTGACCTTCCACTCATGTGCTTCAAAAATAAAAGTATAGCTCTACAAAAACTCAACCCATTTTAAGTGCCTTTGATTTAACTTTCCTTGACTATTGAGATACTACAAACCCTGGTGATCAGTATATTAAAAGAATTCTTTTGGAAAAAAATAGTGTCTCCATTTCTTCAAAGCTTGAACTATAGCATAAAACTTTTGATCATAGAAATAATATTTCTTCTTAGCATCATTCAAATTGACACTAAAATAGGAAATAGGCTTACCTTCTTGACTGAAAACAATTCCTATGGTAGTGCCACTAGCATCACAATCTACCTAAAAGACCTTATTGAAATCTAGAAGTGCCAAAAAAGGCTACACTGTGAATTTATTCTTCAACATATCAAAACTCTTTTCTTCTCCTATAGTCCATTTAAAATCCTTCCTATCCCCTATCATTTCTTAAGTTAGAGGTGTACAAATACTACTAAAATTCTTAATAAACTTTCTATAAAAACTTGCTAGACCATGAAATGATCTTACCTCTATAACACTGATCTGGGTAGGCCATTCATTGATATCTCTCACCTTCTCTGGATCCATTTTAAGACCCTTTGCTAAGACAAAAAATCCTAGACACACCAACTCCCTCTTCATAAAACTACATTTCTTCAAATTAATCAATAACTTCTCATCCCTTAGCTTCTCAAAAACTCTTTGAATATGCATCAGGTACTCCTCCAATGTATTACTGAAAAATTAGAATATCATCCAAATAAACAATAAAATTTTTTCCTTAAAATTGTTTCAATACCCCATTCATACGCCATATAAATGTGCTTGGTAGATTGGTTAGCCGAAAAGGCATGAATAACCACTTGTACAAGCCCTCTGTAGTTTTGAAGGCTCTCTTCCATTCATCTCCTCTAATCCAGATCTAGTGATATCCACTCTTCAAATATATCTTTGTGAAGTACTCAACTCCACTCAAATAATCAATAATTCCATCCATTCTCGACAAGGAAAATCTATACTTGATGGTGATCTTCTTGATGGCTCTAGAATCTAGACACATTCGCCATTCCCCATCCTTCCTTGGTGCTAGTACTGTAGGTACTGTGCATGGGCTCAAACTATCTCTGATCAATCCCTTCTGCATAAAATCTTGCACCTGTTTGTTTAACTATTCACTCTCTACTGGAGTCATACGATGAGATACCTTATTCAGAAAACTAGCTCCAGGAATCAGGTTCATATGAGGACTAATCTTTCTTACTAGAGGAAAACATTCAGGTACATTATCATAAACAATATCTTGAAACTCATTCAGCATATCTGAAACCTCTATAGGTATCTCATCACTTTCTTCTTTATCAACTCTAGGGATCAACGCAAAACACATATGCTCATGCCTCATAGCTTCTAGGATCTTTCTTCCATCAACCATACAAATTCCTACATTAATGCATACTTTTTCCTCTACCTCTTTCAAGGGTTTCAACTTATGATGAACTCCATCCTTTGTGAAAGAATAGGTGTTGGCATGTTCATGTATTGGTTTCTATTCAAACTGCCATAGTCTTCCTAACAACATATGACAAACATCCATAGGCATAATATCACACAATACCTCATCATGGAAATTTCTAATCTTGAACTTTACCAAAAAATTGTTCATTTACCAAAGCTTTATGGTCCTTTTGCAACCAAGCAATCTAGTATGGATTTAGATGCCTTCTCTCCAACCGCAACTTACTAACCATCTCTTCTAAAACAAGGTTGTTCGTACTACCTCCATCAATAATAATATTGGAAAATTTACCTTCACACTTACATCTGGTGTGAAATAAATTATTCCATTGGGTTGGTTCCTTCTCCTCATTCAACAAGGCTTTTCTAGTAACAAGAACCTCTCCCCTTTCTGGATCCTCAAAATGTGAAGACTCTGCATCTTCATCTACATGTGCAACTCATGCATTACCTTCAAGTCTTCTATTTCTCCTTCCTTGATGTTGAGGAAACTCATAGCCTCTATGTCCTTATTCTCCACACTGGAAGCATGTTCCATGAAAGCCTCCTCTTCCTGGTCCTCATCTAGATCTTCCTCTTCCTCTTTGGTCTCCATTATTTTGACCACGAGGACGGTAGGTGTTATTTGCTTTCTGGTTCTATCTACTGCTAGATCCTTCACCCTTCTTTTGATCTTCATTTCAACGTCCATATGTTCATCCACTAGTCATTCCACCACAACCCCCACCTCTTTGCTTGCTTTCAAATATTCTATTCAACTTTTATTCTACCTTCAAAGAAAATTGATATGGATCTTCCATAGTAAAAATTCTTACTAGACCCAACTATTCTTGAATACTTGGCTTTAGCCCATTTATGTAATGGGAAACTTCTCCTTATTGGTGTCAGAATGACCTGTTCTAATAATGACATGATAGAATTATTCTATACTCCTTGACATATTTTCCTACTTGTTTCAACCCTTGCATCTTCTTCAACAAATGTAGCTCATAATCCACATGAATGAACCATCTTTTTAATTTTTCCACCATACAATCCAATCTTATTATTTTCTCTTTTCCTCTTCTATTCCTTCCTACTTGTATCTCTTTCCACCAAATATTTGCATGACCCTTTATCTTTGGTCTTTTCAAATTTGACCCTCTCATGATCTTCCACCTCCTCATACTCAAAGTACTCCTCCATATCGTTGATCCAATCAATGAAGTATTCTAGGTTAATATTTCTAGAAAATGTAGAAACATCAATCTTTGGTCTTTTCCCAATCTTAGAGATGGCCTTATATAATCTAACTTGCTCTGGATCTACTGCATCTTGTTCTTCTTTGAACTATTCCTCATTATCAACTTCATCTTCACTTTCATCCCCTCTTCTTGGCTCAAACCCTTCATGCAACTCCTTTTGTAGTGCTTGAACTTGTCTTTGGAGGGCTCTAAAACCATCTTCTAATGCCATAACATTCCTTCCACCACCACAGTTTCTTCGTGGAGGAATTCTGATCACTTTTATTAGAAACCAACAACCACAAGTCTTGGTGAAAAATGCCTCCCATTCGATGATCTATTTACACACTTAGGAAAACCTACTCGGATACCATTTGATGAGGGCCAAACCACCCTAAACCTTTAAAAATCACAACAATAGATACCAACATAGAAGATGCGAGACATAAAATAACTTACTTTTAATTATTTTTAGAAAATGAAATTATAGATTTAGAACTTACAATGCTATAACCTCATAGGCTTGATTCATTACAACAAAATCCACCCTAAAAAGAAAATGTATTATTCAAAGCCACAATATGCACTAATGTAGCCACGTTCTACAACCCCCAATCATCCCTTTTTATTTTACCCAATAACCGGTCTAGAATGTTTTGGAAAGTATAAATTTACCTTTTTTTTGGTGCCAGAAATCCCACCATTTGATTTCTTTCCTAGGAAGATATTTTAATGAAATTCAGCTTTTAGTGGGGAAGGTTTGCGGGGCCATAAATTTTGATCTAGGTGTCCAATTTTCTATTATAATGTATCATTGGAAAGCTCTCAAAGGGATCTACAATGATGAATCCATCAAACATATGTTCATCAACTTTTTGAGTTGTTATGGGGCCTCTAAGGTTTTCATATCTAAATTTGAAGCTGCACTTTGGAGAAATTTCTTGAGAGGAAAACATGAATATCTCCAAAACTATTCAGGGTATTCAGATGATTCTTTCATGACAATTTTTTTTTTTAGGTCTGCTCCTTCGGGTAAATTTTCAAGTCCATACAAGCCCTTTTAGACCGACTTACTAAAAATAGTAAGTGACTTTTTTTGCCTTTTCGGACTCCTGACTGTCTTACACCCCATAAGTGCCATCATGGGACTCAAAAGAACTAAGGAAAATAAGAACTTTTTTTGGTGATGCAAGATTTCCCTACACCACTAGATGCTCCTGCATCAATTATATGCATATATAAAAGAACAAGAGTGAGAAATAATTTTCAAAAATAAATAAAAAAACCTTTTACCTTTCCTCTATATATACCTCTCCTATAGTCAGAAGAGGATGAGTGTGCACCTAAACTATTGAGAAGTACTCAATAGCCTCCCAAAAAATTGTCTTGATGTTCTCTTATTCTAATTTTGTGATGAAATGATGTAGGTTAATCTTTAATATTGTAATATATCCTTCTAATTAAGAGTGTTGTTAATAATAGTTTGAGAGGGATTTTATTTATGGATGTTGAAGATGAAACAAAAATAGTGATTTGGGTCTCAATTAAGGGATAAAAATACTAGAGAGAATAGGGTAGATGAGAGAATTTTAATTGGTACCCTTTGATTGTCGCACATAGGGAGGAGAATCAGTGATATATGAATGGCTAGGATTATTTTTACTAGATCCAAGGGTTAAGATTGACTCCACTCACATATGTGAGAAAGAAACATAAAAAAGTTTGATAAGAGTTTTGAACACCCAAAATATTGAAAGGGAGGTTTAATCAGTATTTTCATAAACCACTTAAACATTTAAACATCTATTTGAAAAATCTTATTGAATTTTCAATAGTGAAAGAAACCATGAAATTAATCATCAAAGAACATAACTCATGAACACTAGATTTTTATGTGCAAAACCTAAAAAGGGATAAATCACGGTAAGGATTAGCTCACAATATATTATAACTAGTCATAACATATTATAGAATGGCTCGCTGCCTTTTCGGCTCATTGTCTGAAGGGCTCACTTTGTACATAATAAGAGAAAATAAAAAAAGAGGGGTGGCTCACTGACAAGATTTGAACTACGGGTATGTGCAGGATCATCATGGAAAAAACAGGCCCTTAAGTCGTGAAAAATTCAAAAGAATTAGAGTTAGGCAACTTGATATAAAAATTTGAATAAGTTATCTATATTATTTCAAAAATATGTAACAATAGAATATGTAGAAAATTTAATGTAGTTTCTAAACTACTAGGTTTATTTTAAAAAATTAAAAAATCTATTTGGTGATTTTTTTTTAATTTCAATGTAGTAGCACTTAAATTTCAAGGAAAAAATAAGAAGTAGGTGTTTGTCTAACCACCCTAAGGACAATAAAATGATAATATTTTTTTATAATATTTTAGATGTAAGTAGAGGACTCATGTACCGATGTGATGCTTATTTTTTTGTAATTTTTTTCCAATTAAATAATTAATTATGAATTTTTTATTTCAAATTTTAAAAAGTATAAAAACTCGTATGTCTGACCACCATAACTTGGTCAAAAATTCATGATATTCAATTTTATTTTTTAATCCTATAGTATGTGAAGCATAGAATGTGACGCATGTTTCAGATTCAAAAAATGTGATACCATTTGAAAGTTATAGATTTTTTTCAATCATCCTATCAATAAGGACTTTAGTCGTAATTCAAATAGAAAATGAATAATAACAATTTATTAAATTCAAAGTAAATCATAATTTATATTGGGTGAAAGCTGAGAATCTCCTTTAAAAACCCTTTTCATTTCATCAATTTTGGGTAAAAAAAAGGTTTCCAGCCACATACCCTATAGATACCCATCATATCGCCACTTTTTGGCCCATCATGATCCTGCACATACCCCTGCTAATAATACATCTACAATATGTAGGAGATACAATTCCATTATAGCCCAAAATAGTGAATCAAGATGCTTCATACTACATAGGTTCCATACTCTTCTCTACTTTATATTCACATCGAATGCGTACTCTACTTGTATACTTCACATCATACTACATACATATTCACATCAACAATGAAAATTATCTTAAATTTATAGAAATTACATCCACAACAACTTCCAACATCAATTATGTTAGCCTAATTAGATGTACCATGCATAACATAACTTGTCGACTAAAGATTCAAATAGACACACTTTGTGCCCTAATTCAAAACTTGTAACACATAAAAATAGGTTAGAGGGGAACCATCATAACTCCATAAGACTGATCAACACTAACTTAAAATCTACACGACCCCAAACTTATTAGGCCATATTCATTGATGGAATAAGACTAAAATACACAAAATTTTCATCCACAAACTGACATTCAAACCTCAAAAACACTCACCACTTTGACCACAAACATTACTAACACATGTAAACACTCCCTCAAATATGCATAACCATATATTCTTCCACGATGGAATGCAAACCAAACATAACATGTACTCTATATTGTTAACACTATCACTGGTAGACCCGATACATTATGATCATTATCTTTGTTTCCAAAAGAAATAAAGACATGAAAAATTGAATTTATATTCCTCTAACATACACCAAAATTACCTTAGAATTGTAGAAAAAAAATAATTAAGGTAGAGTAATTCAGATCTAGAAACTTTTACTCTTGAAACAACAAAAAAATGGTTGAGGTTGATAAAGAGGTGTTCACCATATTAACCTCTTTTTCTAATTTCATTCAAAGTGTAAGAGCGTGCTGTCATAATAGTGATTTACAATTCCTGAGAGAAACGAATTTTAGCTGAAATCACATATTTTTAGAAAATATAATGATTTAAGCCTTCAAAAGTTCCATTTTAAGGATTCCAATTGAAGAGGGTTTGATCAAATCACCTTAGATCAAACCCCCTTGGATAGAACCTCGCTAGTTTTAAACCATACCTATAAATGCGTCTCCTTTACACCCATCAAAATGCTGATAAAAAATCACTTTTTGATTTAGATTTTGGGGATCAAATGAATTTATTTAAAATTTATTTGAAATGATTATGGTATTCCTCATAACAACCTATCCAATGAATATAATTTTAATATGTTTTGGTTTTGTTATGTATTTGCTTTTTAAGTTTTATTAAACATAGGTTTTTCATTGAAAATGAATTTCTGTGTTCTTCACATGTGGAAAAATAGAAGATTATCAAAAAAAAAAATTTAAAAGTGTGAGTGCACGAGATATTGAAGTCCTTGATCCAACAAAAAAATTAAATTAAATTTTGACATATACAAAAAAAGTTATGCGTTATACGGTTGCACTGTGTCTAGATTGTAATTCGTTTGACTTTAAAACTTGATTAAGGAAAAAATATTGAATAAAAAACTATATAACTAAGTGGAAGCACTAGATATCAGAGTTACAAATCTAAATTTGAAAGAATTAGCATTTTATCCTTCATGGAAAAAAAGTTATGCGTTATATGGTGTGCGTCACTTTTTAAAAATGTTGTTTTCTGAAAAAAAAACAATTTTCATGGGAGATGGAAAAAGAAGTGCAATTTGATTCCAAAATTTTGAAAAATATTTTTAGAATCTATAGACAAAATTTGATGAGACTCTAGTTTGCACCATCTTCAAATTCCTCACAGTTTAGCCGCTATAGGTGCCCGAATGTAAAGATTTCATTAAAAATAATAATTTCAGTGTCCAGTTTGGCCAAAAATTGTAAACCACTATTATGGGATCACATTGAAATGAAAATGAAGAACAATAATAAAATATAATAGAAATAACAACCAAAAAGATAGATCTAGAGGGGGAAAATGATGTGTACCTTTCACCAAAATCACCTTTTGGAGCTCACTAAGGACTCATTCGCCCTATGGCAAATGGGTATTTTTTTAGGGTTCCTAACAATTTTTTTTGAGTTCTCTTCTATTGTGTCTACACTCCCAAATTCTTCATGTTCACTATTAGACAATCAAAAAAAAATCTATAGAAGAGTTTCCATGATATGACATCTTTTCTTTCAACTTTGGAAACTTTCTAACTTTCTTCATTTTTTCTCTTCAAAGGATCTTTCACCTAAAATATGCAATCACACATCAAAGAGAGAAAAATGTTGTTTTCTAGGGAATGGGGGTTTTCCTTGGTCAAACTGTTTTTTAGAATAAAACCTTGAAATGAAATAGAAAATAATGAAGGAGTGATGAATGAAAAATAATATGCAACAAATCATCAAACCTTATTTGAACCTTGGATTACAAATCTTCCAACTAGCATGAAATGGCCTCAATGTATGTAGATCTTGATCATGAAACTTGATTAGATCTTTAACAGTACATCACCATATTAGATCAACCAACATGCATGATGTAAGAAATATTTGAAATGATGATAGGAATCTTGATTGCTGCAATAATCTTCAATAATTTTCCCTTGAATTCCTTGAAAATTCTCTTAAATGCTCTTCATCTCATTAAATTTTCTCTAGGATTTGAACACTTGAAAATATAGGTGAAACTAAGTGAAATAACCTCTTATTTATACATATCTTAACATTGATTCTCAAAATTCAAATATTGTAAGATGACATCTGAATATACCTTTGAAATCATTGAAAAACCACCAAAAACATAATTTGAATTTAGGTCCTAGGTGCACGTGAGGACCCATTCACCCTATGGTGAATGGGTCCTAGGCCACTTGCCTAGGACACACACTACTCAATGTTAAGCATAGCATTATGGCATTTATGAATGTCAAGTTTTATTCCTCAAAATTTACAATTAATTAGGCTTGGAATTGAATTAAAGGGGCTAGTTAAGTGAACAACCTCAATTAATTAATAAAGACCTAGATTAGTGTGAAAGTGTAAAGGTACACCTTACAACACCAAAATCAAGGCACAATTAAGTGTATTTTAATTAAAATAGCCTTAAACTTAATGTGAATATGTAAAATACATAATAAAACACTAAATTAATGCATCATTAAGCTCATTTTATTATTAAGTATTCATTCATAAATTAAGTGTGAAAAAGGGATGCTTTTTCCTACACTACAACTATATGCAATAAAAGCCTATATTATGGACTTATCCAAATATCCAACACATCTATTTTGTACTGGAGAAAAACTCTTGCATATGTGTACTAGATTTACCTCACCTCAATAACTTATGCTTCACTTTCCAGCTATGCAATAATCGTTGCATCAAACCACAATGTTGACATCAATGACAATAATGTATTACATACTTATGCTTAAGCTCATGCTACCAACAACCATATCAATGAAAATTTTATCAAACTTGCAACAATCTCCCCCTTTTTCATTGATAGCAACATGGAAAAAACTCAAAAATATTCTCCAAATATTCTCCCCCTTTAACATCAAGGGAAAAGGGTGCACACATATTTTCTATTTTTTTCTCCCCCTTTGATATCATTCAAATATACTTTCTTTTCTTTTTCCTTCTCCTCCTTTCATATATACATGATTTTAGTTGACTTACTTAGATACTCCTCCTAACTAATATATACATATATGCATGAGAGTAACAAATTTCTTCAAAATTTTAACCAACTCCCCCTAGTAGTGCTATCCATCAAAATTGATCAAAATTTGCATTAGTATATTATCAACTATCTTCCACATATATACAATGAAATTTAAAAATTCATAAAAGGAAAGAAATATACATCATATTAAAGAAGTGTTTGAAACCTACAATCTAGCAAGGTGCATTTCCCAATCCTTCTTAAACCATCTTCCCAATCTTTCTTGGCTAAACCAAGCATGCAACTCTGTGTCTCAAATTCTATGACAAGTTCTTCACCTTCCTCTGTGGTATTGGGTACCGGATTCAACTTTACTGCCTTCTCTGCATTAGTCTAAGTGCTAGATATGGATTTCATCTTGGCATTCACTAGGTCTCTAAGCTATCCAAATTACACTATAATCTTTTCTTTTTGTTCCTACAGTTGGAAGAGTCATTCGTGTATATTTCCAATAGCTAAACTTCCATCTGTACCATTAGCCATTCATATGCACCAAATGCCTTTTCAATCTAGGACTCAATAGAGTTCATCTCATTCTTAATGCTTTTAGTGGAACTAGGCCACTTCAAGAAAAATTGAGACAACACTTTACCTTCCTCAACACAGCTATGTATATCCTTAAGGTTATTTTTCAATTTTCTATGCACAGTAGCACACTTGTCTGAAATGTTTTCCAACCTTTCCTCATTCACTTTCCTATTTTTTTTCCTTCTCTAACTTCTCCTATAACCCATTAGAATATTCCTTTAAATAGTCTAGAAGCAACCTAAGGGTGTTTCCACAATAGTGTTTCTCACTTTTGGGATGTGCTAATTTTTTCCTAAAATCATTATTTTTAGAAAAAAAAAAACAAATGATTTAAGTTTTGAGAGGCTCCATCTAAAGGGTTTTAATTGAATAGGGATAGATAAGACCTCCTTAGATCAAACCCCCTTGGATAGAATCCCTCTAGTATTAAATCATACCCACAATGGAGTCTCCTTCGCACCTATCAAAATGCTGGAAAAAAACCACTTTTTTTTACCTTTTGAGGTATTAAATAATGTCATTTAAAAACTATATTATGCAAGATTGTATCCCTTTAAATAAGCTTTCCAAAAAGTATAGTTTCGATATATTTTCATTTTATCATGTATTTAATTTTTAGTTTTTACTAAACATAGGTTTTTCTTTTAACATCAAGCTCTTTGTTGTGAGAGGTGGAAAAATAGTAAAAAATTGTAATTTTTTTTCAAAAAATACCCATTCCCTATGTATTTATTTCCTCGTTTCACCCAAAAATAAAGGATTTTGATATATACACATCAAGTTAGGTTGTATGGCATACACGTATGTCCAAATTATAGTTAAAGTGACTTCAAAAATTAATTAAAAAAATGCAAAAAAAATTATGAAAATATATCCTTTCCCTAGATATTGATGTTGAGAATCTATATTTCAAAAATTAAAATTTAATCCTTTATAGAAAAAAAGTTATGTTCTATGACACAAACATTGCTTTCTAAAAATGGTGTTTTCTATTTAAAACCATTTATTAAAGGATATTTTGAAAGATTCATGATTTATTTTGGAGAATTTGAAATATATATATATATATATATATACACACACAAATTTCCACAAATCACTAGTTTACATCATCTTCAAATTCTTAATGGTTTAGTTGCTATAGGTCTCAAAAGATG
Organism: Sequoia sempervirens; assembly: GCA_007258455.2. NCBI lineage: Eukaryota > Viridiplantae > Streptophyta > Pinopsida > Cupressales > Cupressaceae > Sequoia > Sequoia sempervirens. Next base: position 7,975,444 of record VDFB02000363.1, on the reverse strand, counting down.
AAGAGTTAGTTAAAAATATTGATGTAAATCTCCATATTGGGCAACAAGTGAGACACAATTTGTGATTTCACCCCACAATTACTTCACACCAAATAGGGAATTGTTAACACTAGCACCGGGAAAACTTTCTTGTAGCACCTTCAAAGCCTCATCTATCAATTCAATACTTTTCTAGTGGGTTTGCAAGATTTCCTTTCTAGTGGAGGCATGGAATGCATCACCAAGCTGAAATTTGTGTAAGGGGGATATATTGTCCATATAAACTTTCCCTTGATGCATTAAAATCTAAAGCAATTGTGAAGATACAAGAAGTTGAAATTGTATTTTCATTCCCAATAGGATTTTCAAGGTATCTTCAAAGGTTGTGGAAGACTCGCCAATAGTCTTCACATTCTCTTCATCCTTCTCATAATCCATTTCCTTATCACCAATGCTATCTTTAGATTTTTCATCATTTTTCTCTTTGTTAGCATCACCAAACTTCATTCTTCTTATCATCAACTAATTTATCATTGTTATTTAGAGAAGTTAGATTTTTTTATTTTTTTGCTTCATATATCTCCAAGTTGTCTTGTACAACCTCTTCTTCCTTCTCTGCATTATTCTTTTTGCTTAGAGGTGGTGTGTTATGATTTGCTTGTGCATCCTCCTTTTACATTTCACTATCTTTTTCAACAACATTCTCTTCCACTAGAAGAGAATAATCAATATTAACATCTTTTTTACATCCTCCTTAGCTACATGCTCATGTTGAGCATATTCTAGTACATTCACTTTAGGAAAAGAGACATTAAAATTAATTTCACTATTCAGAGTCATACCTAACTCTTTTGCAAGATTTGCAACCTTCTTAATAGTCTCATTCCTTAGCCACTCTATATAGTCTTTATCAATGCTCATAAGTGTGGTGAAACTTTTCTTGATCCTAAAATCTTTATTGTATAATTAAGCTAATTAAGCTCTATCCTCATCAGAAAAGGAACTAACTTTCTCTAAAGTAAAAGTTCTCAATTTTGCATCTTCATTTATCACCTTTTCTCTTCTTACATGTAATGCACTTTTGAGATCCTTAGGAAATTGGCCTTCAATTTTCTTCATTCTAGCATCAAATGTTACTATGTATCTAACTATTTCCTCTTAAATTGTTGACTTATCAATATCATCCATAGTGGGATATAAGGCAATAGTCTGTTCCAACATTCCATGCTCAACTATACCATTAAACAATGCATCTAATCCCAAATAACTATGATTTATTACCAAGGGGTTCTTCTCCCTCTTCTTCTTCTTGACTCCCAAATTCTTCTCTCCTTTCGTAAACTCAATTTTCTTTTCTCTCACATGGATTCTAAATGCATTTTTCTCCTTTTCTATCTCTACATCACTATGAAATTCCATAATGTCTATTTTGGCTTTCTTTGTGCTAGTGTCTACTTGAGTTATACCAGATTTCTCTTCTTAGTTAGAGGTTTTTTTTTCTCTTCTTCCTCTGCCTCAAAAATTACATATCTTTCCCTTGTTACCTTTTCTTTCACTTTCCTATTTTTTGGGGCACTTTTTACTTTATTGAAACATGCTTTTCATTCATAGGTGCACTCGATTTTTTTAATTAAAGCACGAGTTGGATCCTTTCTCTTTGTTATACTAGAAGAAAGTTTAGTTTTGGAGGAACTGTGGGTAATCAGAGAAGGGTTATCTATTCTACCAGATCTTATTATGTTGTGGGAACCTTCCAAAAAACTATAAATGTTCTTACATTTCTCCACATAGTTTTTAGGAATTCCCATCATCTCTACAACCTGTGTAATCATCTTCTAAATATTTCTATTGATCTCCTTCTTTTTATTCTCCATATGCACTTCCATAGAATTTTCCTCATAAGTTCCATATCTTCCCTTAGTTGTATGTCTAGGCATGCTAAGAATATGGTCAACCAGATGAACAATTATATCATTTAAAACTTCATATCCCATTTCAGGGACCCACATCTAGTTCTAGTCTCAATAACCTTGATCGTACAACAATCTTAATTAATCATAAAGATAATGTGATTTTTATAATTCTCTGCCACACTCTTTGGATTCCTTTCTCTAGCTTGCATATTCTCTTGGAAATTTTTAAATAATACCCGTAATTCTTTCTTTTATGTTTCTACATCACCTAGTCTCATCAAATGGTCTTTGATTTAAGTAGCCACTAGGATTTCCTTCAACCATACAATATTCCAGGTTCTAGGGACCTCCTTTAGGAAATAAAATAAGAAACAAATGATCAGTGTCCCAAATTGGAAGGGGTACTTGGATTCCTTAGTATTTTGCAAATTCTCCAAGATTTATTCACTTAATAACACACGTAAATCATAATCAACACTTTTCTTTACCATATCATATGCAATGTTGATGGAAGTAGTAGAAACAGAGTTCTCTATGTTTGAAAAGTGTATCTTGTATCCTATCATCACTTATTCATATTTCACTATAAGGTATTTAATGTCCATGATAGTTAGGGCTCTCTTGTCATATGTTGTACTAGTTAAATTCGTCACCATTTCATTTTTCACATAGTTGAGTGTTGACATTGGTCTAGTTGAACATAATCCTATTACAACCCTAATTGCATCCTTATTGATAATATGTGGTATATACAATTGAATAGAATTCTCATGAATCCTACTCAAAGTGTCTCTAATCCACTCATCCACATAGAAAAAGATAGGGAAGTTGTTCAAGACGTCAAGCTTCTTCTCGATCAAGCTCTCAAACTCAGGTTTCAATTTAATTTTTTCTCTGATAAGCTCATTAACCATTGCATATCCTAACTTAGAGTGGTTTTACTCTTCCAATTTTTTATATATGTGAATCCTACCATCTCTTGTATTCATTACAACATATGGAATACTTGAAAAATGGACCATCCGGGTCCATCATCATTGATTTATCAAGGTGCTTCTTGAATTTGGGTTGAGGATGATCTACAACCTTAAAAAAATTTGGAGTACACATCTTGCAACAATTTGAAATGCTTATGAAACTAAGGAAAAGTAGTGGTCTACAAATACCTTTTGAATCTTTGCTACTAGGGTTTCGCTTGCGAATTTAGAATCACTTCACTTTGCTCCTTATTTTTTATTCTCTCCTTGAATTTTTTTTGTAAATGACTTAAAAAATATGAGTGATGGCTTATAAATCCTTTTTAAATGACCTAAAATTCTTTGAATGCACTGATTTGAAGTTTGACCAAAAGTTGATAAACCATAATTGTGATAGCATATTCACCTTCAATTGCACTACAAAATTTTGCAGCATAACATTTTCCATATGTGTTTTCACCAATAGGTCAAGCATATCAACCTACACCTTATATGCATGTGCTAAATGCATGAACATCATATCTTTGGGAGGGGCTTAATGATTTTCTATTAAAACTCACTCTGAGCCAAAGCTCTAACTTAGTTTCCAAAGGAAACATCTACACCAGAGGATAGCACATGTATTCAATCCTAACCTCATTGTCCTCATTATTTTTCCATATCTTGTTCATCTCTTTATTAATCTCTACATGATTAGCCTTATTCACTGGATCACTCATCTTTATTGCATCAACCTTCACATTATTTCTTCTTCAAAATTTAGAAATATATCCTAACTTATTCCATTTGTTGAATTTGACAATTTAAATAAATTTACTTCCACTTACTTTGGATCTGCATTGATTAGCCTTATGCCAAATTTTATTGCATATATAACAATAGCCATTGAAATTGTGCCATCGAAAAATGGCCCCTTGTCATTTTCATGGCCTTTTAGGTCTTTCTTCACAATGATTGGTCTAATTTTGCTTTAATTTATTAATGTAATGTGGCTTGAACATGCACATTAGGTCCTTAAAATTTAAATTATGGCATCTTGTGAAGGTGTTGTAAAACATTTCTACACTTTTCTAGACTCTATTTATTACAGTTCACCTAAAAATCACCTTTTCATCACTTATGAAGTCCTATTTTGAAGTGTTGTGATGTCTTATAACAAGATTTCATGCTTTTCTAGGCATAATTTTACTATTTACACCTTTCTTATGCTTTATTTGACCCCTTTATGCCCTTATAAGCCTTAATCAAGTGTATTTTTGAATATAAGTCTGACAAACAACATTAAATGTGACTTAATACCCGACACCCACTTTCAAGTCCAAGGTGGGACCAATTCGCCATGGGTGGCGAATGAGTTCCTCTTTGCTCAAAATACAAAATATTTCAAATTTTCTTTCAAGTTTTTATTCAAAATTACTTGATTTCGGCCTATGATGAGGTATCAATGGGTTAATAAGGCACAAGAATGTATAAATAAGTGTTTTTCTCCATATTTTACATCTCCTAATAGATTCAAGCAATCTTCCCATTCATTCAAGCATTCATCAAGCATTCAAGCACTTTGCATCATCTAGTCAAGCATTTTGGAGCAGCCATTGACATATCTTCATATTTTCCTTCAATAAGGGTTTGATAATTTGATAGAATTTTCATGTTATTTTTTAATCATTCTCTTACATTTCATTATTTCATTAAGGGCTTGATTACCAAATTGGGGTTTGACCAAGGAAAACCTCTATTCTCTAACCCTCAACCATTTCCCCCCTCGTGCATGTGTCTTTGCAAACTTGTGTATGCATATTTGACAACAAATTAGGTGTTGAAAGGTGGTAAACAAGGTGATTTAATTCAAATCAGCCTCATTTCAAGCTTGGAGAAGATGTTTTGTCTATTTTCTACAGAATTAACTTCATCAACCCAACAAGCAGAAAACCTCAGATCTGGTGTTGTAAAATTGTCCCTTGATTTCACAAGATTTTGGGAGAGGACTAATTTTTTATTAGTGGTGAATGAGTGCCAACTTAAGGCTAGAAATCTATATTTGGTCAGAGTCCAAATCCCGACACTCAAAAACTAGTTTTTGACAGTTTTCATCATAAGCGGGACTGATTTGCCATCAGTGGTGAATGAGTCCCACTGATGATTTTTCAGTAATCTTAGACAACATTTAGAAGATTCCAGATTATCCATTCTCTTCCTAGGTGCACTTTGAATCAACCTTCTTTTTTTATTTGCATTTGTTCATTCATAGTTCATGTTTGCATATCACATTGTGTTTTTCAACATTGCTTAAATCTTAGCTTTTGCATTCATAATCAATCAAATAGATCATCTAATTGCACTTAGTTCATTCCATTTAGTCTAAATAACATCATACATTGCATAATTTGAGTAAACCTAGTGTACTTGCTTTGTGTGGGGTTTATCTCTCTCCTTTTAGGTGAAACATCCTAAGAGTGCAAGAGTAGTCTATAAGCCCTACCAAAAAATATACAGTTCATTTTGATGAACCTACATATTGATCACTTAAAATTTCTAATTTCCATTTCATCTTGCATCTTAAACTTCATTTGCATCAACTTTCAATTAGGGTATTGTCTTGTTTTTGCATCCTAGGGTTTCTCAAAATTGCATTAGTAAAAGACTCATTTAGATTGAATATGTGCATTGCATATAATTATAAAAACTAAAAATATGCATCTGCATCCTTACTTGGCATCTGAAAAGCATTAGAATCACTTTAATTTTTTTGAAAAACATAAAAATAATCTCATAGTTGAAGTCATTCGCCATCGTGGGCGAATCAATCCACCTGCACATTCTACACAACATTTTTAGTCATTTTCTGGGTATTTCCTACATTACAGTTTTCTATAGTTTCTTTCTATTTTAATTTTGAAAATATTTGTTTTTAGTTGTTTCTTGCATCTTAGTTTAAATGCATTCATTGTCATCATGGTATTTTTCTTTAATGAGTTTTGGAATTCATTAAAATCCTTGGTAGACATGTCCAATTGTGTCTTTGGTTGTAACCCTAATGACCTTGATTTTCCTCATGCTCCTTCAACTCCTCATGATTTTCCTCCTCGTGATGTAGACATCATTGGAGAATATGATGATAGCATGAACATATTCTTCAATGAATTCAATGATAAGTTCAAAGCCAATGCAGCCTTTTACCCATCCATGAAGCCACAAGATCTTCCTACTATTGCTCTTTCTGATCATTTTGCATATTTACATCCTAAAATCAATGAAGGACCTAAAGTCCCTCCATCAAGTGGACCTAGTTTCTCTGAACAACCACATCCTCACCCATTTTATGATCATAAAGTCACAAACACTACCATAAACCTGGAAGAAACATATGGTAAAGGATTTACTACCCTCAGTAAACAAGGTTGTGACACTAAACATGAACATGGCATTCACCAACTCCTTGAACAAAAATCAATAGAAGAAAAAACCACAGGATTAGGATATCAAGATCCTCCTCATCATGATAGACCTCCTTTTGAATATTGGAGACTTTGAGATGATGGTATAGTGATCTTTGATTCTTCTCCTGACTTAAACATTCTCCTTCTGTGTGAAGAACCATTACTTAATTCTAATGACAAGGATGCTCGGATCCCCATGGGTCCTCTTCCTCCTTCCATTCACGAAAAAGGAAATTCTAGCAAACGAAAATGACCTTAAAAATTGAAAAACCTTAAGTTTCCTACACATCCTCCACCTAAATGTGAAAGGAGACTTCAAATTATTTTAAACAAAGGTTTTATACTCTTACCACCTATGAATAGGTTAGTCATTTGTCCTAAATATTCTAACATACCATTTTGCAAATATCATCGTGTTCTTCAACATTGAACTAAAGAATTTTGGACATTGAAGGACATACTGGATAAGTATCACTCCATTGATACCAATTGCTTTTGTATTATCCCATAAAAACTAAATTACTTTTATCATGCCATAGTTGCAAAATTCCCTATTTTCACTATTGTATGATCCTTTCACATCACTCACATTGGCTCATTGTTTCCCTACACTTTGTGGGGAGCAAGAAGTTGTTAGCCTTGTCCTTGTAATGCACTTGTCTTTGTCTCTTAACTAGTTTTTCCTTTTCTGCTTAACTACTTAAGATTGAGAACCCTATAAATTAGTTAATGGTTGACTTACATTTGCATTACTTTCCTCTTTCCATTTTTCTTGTATGTGCGTATCGTGTTCCCCCGTATCATAATTTGATGTTTTATCTCTCATTATATACTTCCTCTATTTGTACCTCTATTCTTCTATATGTCATGTATTCTCTTTTTCATTTTTGCTTTTGTGTTTTGCTTTTGGGGATGACACAAAGTGTTGAGATTGCAATGTCTCTTCCATGTTGACCCAATCAGTCCCTTATTCATTTTGACTTTGTCTTTTTCTTGTGTTTTCCTTTTGGGGATGACACAAAGTGTTGATACTGCAATGCCTCTTCCATATTGACCCAATCGACCCCTTTGTCATTTTTAATTTTCCTTTTTTCTTATGTTTTCCTTTTGGATATGATGCAAGGAATTAAGACTAAAATTTCTCCTTCATGTTGACCCAAAATCTTTTCCTTTTCTTTCACCTCTTCATTCTCTTTTTTCTTGTGTTTTCCTTTTGGGAATGATGGAAAGTGTTGAAACTACAATGTCTCTTCCATGTTGATCCAAAACGGATCTTCTTTTTCTTTTTTTTTCACTCTCTTTGTGTCATTCTTCTAGTTCTATGTGCTTTGGGGAATGGTGATAGTTCTGAGTTCCTTAATAAAAATATTGTGGCAATGAACATACTAACCCCAAATCCATAGATCCCTTATGTGTTTGGTGTGTTCCTTTTTGGGGGGGAAACCCTCTCTTCTTTTATTTTCTTTTTCATTTACATGAAGCAACCTTACTTGAAAATATAGGACTTGGCATAAAGCTTTCCAAGTTGGCTTTGATGTCTTGTTTACCCTTTTTTGCATTTTCTTTCCTTCGCTACTTTAAAGTAATTGCTCACAAAACAGTGTGTAGTAATTCCTTTAAAGTTGGGGGCATACATTACCATAATTCATTTTGCATCCTTGGTTCTTAGTGCATTCTTGTTATTTCATATGATGCATTCGTCACTTTGTGGATGACATTGGGTGTGATGTCCTTCATAAGTGTGATCTATCTTAGCATATTATATTCCTCTTGGTGTCTTGATGTGATGCACTGCATCCCTTAAGTTGGAATATTTTATTCTTTGATTGGTCCTCTCTTGGATACATTAGAAACAATGTCCCCTAAGTGACAAAACTTGCATAAACTTAACGAGATTCCTTTGAACATCTTTTCCATTTTACACTTTTACAGTTTACATTTTTACATTTTTGCATTTTACACTTTGCACCTTTTTGCCACCTTGCATAACACAACTTGCATGTTTGTGGTATCTTGCTTTTTGTTCATGAGTTCTAATCATACAAAGCTTTTCTTGTCTCATGAAGCATGAACCAAAATTTTCCCTTGTGGTGCCTTGTTAAAGTTATTAGGAGGTATAACTTTGATATGGTTGAGCGGGAAGCCCATTTCGCAACACAACTTTCCCCATAGCCACCTTTGTGTTTTTGAGTGCATACCAACTACCGTATGTCTCTTACCTTTTTGGGCCTTCTTAATTGGTAGACCGCCATGAGTTCTATCACCCCAAAGTGAGTATGCATTCTCTTTTTCAAACAAATAGCCTAGATCTAATCCATAACTAGTTGGATAGACGATCGAAGTTTAATCCAATTCTTTCATTTTAACACTTGCATTCCTTTGTGCTTATGATTAGTTTTCCATGGGATCTTCATCCTGGGATCTTGATCATCCCTCTTAATCATTTCCATTCCATATTGCTAAGCATAAGTGCATTGGGATTCTTCTCAACTTCCATGGCTACTTTAGTGTGACTTTGAAGCAAGTTAATTGTCTCACTAAAGTGGGAGCTAAATGTGTCGTATAAAAATGGCCCCTTATCATTTTCATGGCCTTTTAGGTCTTTATTCACGATGATTGGTCCAATTTTTCTTTGATTTATTGATGTAATGTGGCTTGAACATGCACATTAGGTCCTTAAAATTCAAATCATGGCATCTGGTGAAGGTGTTGTGAAGTGTTGTAAAACATTTCTACACTTTTCAAGGCTTTATTTATTAAATTTAACCTAAAAATCACCTTGTCATCACTTATCAGGTCCTATTTTGAAGTGTTGTAAAGTTTTGTAACAAGATTTCATGCATTTCTAGGCATAATTTCACTATTTACACCTTTCTTATGCTTTATTTGACCCCTTTATGCCCTTATAAGGCTTGATTAAGTGTATTTTTTAATGTAAGCCCAACAAATAACATAAAATGTGACTTAGTTCCCAACACCCACTTTCAAGTCTAAGGTGGGACCCATTCTCCATGGGTGGTGAATGAGTCCCTCTTGGCTCCAAATTCATAATATTTCAAATTTTCTTGCAGGTTTTTATTCAAAAATTACTTGATGCCCTGTGATGACGTATCAATGGGTTACTAAGTCACAAGAATGTATAAATAAGTTTTTTTATCCTCATTTTACATCTCCTAACACATTCAAGCAATCTTCCCATTCATTCAAGCATTCATAAAGCATTCAAGCACTTTGCATCATCTAATCAAGCATTTTGGAGCAACCATTGACATATCTTGAGATTTTCCTTCAATAAGGGTTTGGTAAGTTGATAGAATTTGCGTGTTATTTTTTTATCATTCTCTTACATTTCATTATTTCATTAAGGGTTTGATTACCAAAGTGGGATTTCACCAATGAAAACCCCTATTCTCTAACCCTTAATCATTTTCCCCCTCTTGCATGTGTATTTACAGACTTATGTATGCAGATTTGACAAACAATTAGGTTTTGAAATGTGGTTAAGAGGTCAACAAGGTGCTTTAAGTCAAATCAACCTCATTTCAAATTTGGAGAAGACATTCTATCCATTTTCTAGAGAACTAACTTTGTCAACCTCACAAGCAGACAACCTCAGATCTGGTGTTGTAGAATTGTTCCCTGATTTCACAAAATTTTGGGAGAGGAATAATTCACCATTAGTGGCAAATGAGTCCCACCTTAAGGTTGGAAAACTAGATTTTGTCACATTCTAGATCTCGACATTCAGAAACCAGTTTCTGACAATTTTCATCAGAAGTATGACTGCTTCGCCATCAGTGGCGAATGAGTCCCACTAGTGATTTTTAGTAATCTCAGACAACATTCAGAAGATTACATATTCTCCATTCTTTTCCTAGGTGCACTCTGAATTGACCTTCTTCTTTTCTTATTTGCATTTGTTCATTCATAGTTCATGTTTGCATATCACACTATGTTTTCCAACATTGCTTAAATCTTAGTTTTTCCATTCATTATCAGTCAAATAGACCATCTAATTACACTTAGTTCATTCCATTTAGTGTAAATAATGTCATAGATTGCATAATTTGAGTGAACCTAGCATAGATCCTTTATGTGGGGTTTATCTCTCTCCTTTTAGGTGAAACATCCTAAGAGTGTAAGAGTGGTCTATAAGCCCTACCCAAAAATCTATGGTTCATAAATATTGAAACTTCATACCATTGTTATAGCCATTCAACATCTGATTTATGCATTCACTAGCTCAAAGACCAAATCTCTTGCATGTAAAACATTGTCTAGGAAATTATTAAGCATTCAAATTCATTCTACTTCTACATTCTAAAACCTTATGTCTAAAATTATTGGAGGAATAACATATAACCATTAAAATATGGATAGGCTTGCGTATTTGGTTGTCTGATTGAAGGTCTTTTGAATTCACTCTTTTGGTTCTAGACCTTTTTGACGTTTCTCTTCTTGTCATTCATATTATCAACCTTTTTTGGAATTTGATTTATTTTTGAGATTACACCTTATGAAATCCTAATCCTTCTTTGTCTTTAGATTCTTGATTTTCAATAATCTCATCAAGCATTGCAGTACTCTCCTTGAAATTTCTTCTTGAATATTTTCTTTTTCCAGATCCGATCTCAAGGTTACAACTTCTTGTTCAAGCTTTGAGCATTTTTTCATATTTTTTTTGTTTCGCATTTAGATAGTATTCAACTCTTTTACTTTTTTCAATCTGTAATTTCAGGCTAGGAATGATCTCATTTGATTGATTGAGCTCTTTGATCATATATGTATATTTCTTGAGTTTTTCTCTTAATATCTTAATGCATTCATCTGCATCACTAAGATCCTTTTTCATATCGTTGTTCTTATATTTTTATTTATCAAAATCATCTAGGGAAGATTTGAGTTCTCCTTCCATGTTAATAATGCAATCTTCTTAATAAATCCTACCATAGGAATTTATTTTGGAGGGGTAGATATATCCTATTAGCCATGTGTTCAACTCCAAGATCTACCTTAGCGATCAAGCCAATTAAATGAACCAATCTATGATACCAATTATTGAACACTTAGAGTACTGAGAGGGGGGTGAATTAGTGTTTTCTTAAACCACTTAAACATATAAACATCTATTTGAAAATTCATTTTCAATTTCTAGTAAGGAAAGAAACTATGAAAGTAATCATCAAAGCGCATAACACATGAATAATATATTTTCTATGTGGAAAGTGCAAAAAGGGAAATACCACGGTGAGGATTAGGTCACAACATATTATAACCAATCATAATAGAATACATAATGACTCACTGCCTTTTGGACTCACTTTCCAAAGAATAAGTGAATAAAAAAGAGGAGTGACTCATTGCCAAGATTTGAATTACTAATAGTACATCTACAATATGCAACAAATATAGTTCCACTGGAGTCCAAAATACTGAATCAACACATTTCATACTACACAACTTCCAAACTCTACATGTCTTTATCTTTGCATCACATTCACACTATACTCACATACTTTGTAACATACTACATACATATTCACATCAACATCAAAAATAATCTTACAATTAAACACATTACATCCACAAACACTTGCACTATCAATTAGGTCATCCTAACTAGATGTATCATGCATAACATAACTTGTCACCTCAAGATTCAAATAAACTCAATTCACACCTTAATTTAAAACCTTTTACAAATCAAAATAGGTTAAAGGGGACCCATCATAACTCCATAAGATCAATAAACACTTCCTTTAACTCCACACACCACCAAACTTATTAGGTTGGCTCTACTAATGGAGTAACACTAAAACACACCAACTATTCATCCACAAATTGACACTCAGAGCTCAAAAACACTCACCATTTGGACCACAGATACTATTGACAACTGTAAAAAATTCCTCAAATATACATAACCAGATATTCTTCCATGGCGAAATGTAGATCTATCCTAACATGTACTCTATACTGGTAACACTATCACTAGTAGACTTGATACACTATCATCATTATCTTCAATTCTAGAGGACATAAAGACATAAAAATTTGGATTTAGATTCCTCTAACATACACTAAAATTACCTTACAACTATAGACCAAAATTTTTCAAGGTGGAGTAATACGAATCTAAAAATTGATACTTTGCACACACTAAAGGCATCTATTATGGAGTTAGCCAAATATCCAGCACATTTTTTTTGTACCAAAGAAAAACTCTTGCATTTGCATACTACATTTCCATCACCTCAATCACTTATGCTTCATCAGCCAACTATACATCAATCTTCACATTAAATCTCAATTTTGACATCAATGACAAAATTGTATTATGCTCATGCTACCAACAAACATACCAATTGAAATCTCCTCAAACTTCCAACAAAGAGATTGAGACATGTGGCTCCTCACATGTGGAAGAGAGATCTGAATAAAACCCTCTCACATGTGAGATATCACATTTGTAGTGTAATAGGTTAGGGTTTTACAAAATAAATGAATGGTTAGGATTTTATTATAAGATTTTAGGAATAAGTGGGATTAATGTGATTAATTAGATTAATCATGTTTAGAAATGTGTGACGGATTGATTAGTTAATTTATTTATTTTAATCAACTAATTGGATTGAGTTGGAAAAGGGAATTAAAAATAAGATAGAAAAGTTAAGCTTTGATTGATTATAAATATATTGATTCATTAAATTATGGGTGATGAATAAGGTTAAATGATTAATTAATTAAATAATTAAATAACTTATATATAATTAATAGTTGAAGGATGATAAACAATGCTAATTAAATAATTGATTTTTTTAATTAATGTTAGGATAGGGTGAAGTTGAGTGTGGACATGTGGACAACTTTAGTTATCTACAATGTATTCATTAGATTTTAGGAATACATTGTGCATCCAACCTATTGTGTTTTGAATTTTAGGTGTTTTTATGCCAACAATCCTTTTCATAAAATAGTATAGTAACTATATTGGCATAGTATATTTTTATTTTATTTTTCTAAGAGGTTTCAAAAAGATTGGCCCACTTTCATGATTAATTAGAGTAATTTTTATTTATCAAGTTTAAACAAAAGTGTACACATAGATAATTTTTATTAAACAAATTGAAAAAAAATTACAACTAAATTATCTTAAATATCATCCATTTTAATAGTCAAATACAAAATAAAATTACTATTCACTATTTGATATTGAACTAGATGATATTTAATGTAATAAAAACAGATATATTTACATTAACCGTGCACTGTTGCCCCACATACAGTCATTTACTAAAACCCTAATAAAAGAACCTGCAGTAAAACCATTGCCGAGCAGCTCCGACTCTTCGATGAAGACACCATAAGAAAGAAAAGCATGGAATATCTTTATACAGAAGACACCCATAAATATTTTCATATGTACGACTTGCTTATGCTCACACCGTGGAAGACAAATGTTCACGACGACGCTCTTACTGGAAATACCAAATAAACAATTCAAGGGCTATTATTGATAAAAGTAACTAAATCCGCTACAGTTTAGGGCCATAAAAATGCTACTGCAATAATCGATCTCTTCCGCCGTAGGAGGATAAATCGTGGGAAATTCTGGTAGAATTGACCCTGAATCTCGGGGGCTGCCGAAGAATTTCAGCTCTTCTAATCCACCAAAAAGTTCAGAAAAATTATCACACACTTGCACTCCGTCCTCCAATGAATCCGACTCGATTGCTGCGAGAGGAGCCGCTACATGGTGCTCGTTTTCCGTATCCTGCTTTGGAAAAAGATGCTTATCAGTAACTGTTGAAGCGTGGGAATGACTCTCTGCAGATTGATCTTGAACTATACTTCTCTTGAACTGAATAGAATCGCTCTTCTTTGAGCCGACTGAACCTTTCAGCTTCTTGGGCGTCGGTTTCTTTCCAGTGAGCTTCTGGACTAGCGCACGAAAATTTGCCGGATCAGTGTCAAAAATCAGAGGAGCTAAAATTTGCACAATTCGAATGTTCGGGATGATTCCAGTGCTTGATATCGTTCCGCCCGAGACAGTGCTGAGTTTAGATATTATGCGAGAAGGCTTGGCAGTGCCAACCATTGTCTTCGGCCTGCCCGGTTGCTTACCAGTAGACTTCATCCCTTTGTTACAGCTTCTTCTCCTATTGTACGATGCTCTATCAATTAATGAACTGTTTTGATGGCCACTTAGAAAGAGAGTTATTCACCCGCCCATCGATGGATCTTATTTTACTCTTTCTGGAATACTGCAAACACTCAGTGTAAAAGAAAGGATGAAGATAGTACTGCTGTAACAGGGCGGAAGAAGTGAAAAGTTGCCAAACGGGAGGAATAGATTTCGCGAGTGGCAGCCTAGAAGAAAACCCCTCTGGTTTATAGGTGTGGCTCATCAGGAAGATACGATCAATTATCTCAATTACTTCGTGTCGATTTCCCCCTCTTTTGCGTCCTTCCTGCTTTGAAGCTTCTAAGCAAATCACATATTTGTCTTCTATCGTTAGCCCCTACCTCCCCCGGACGATGAAATTGTACCTAATTTGTTTGACGGAGAAATAGATGCCCTCTAGAGTGTGGGGTAGCTGCGCGGTAGTTTCGTCGATACCAGAAATACATTGATTCGGTGGGCGGGGCGACTCTCCCAATACAAGAGGATAATTTTATTCGTGGGCCAATTTCATAGCTCTGCTGGTTCTTGAGATGTATCACAACTTTGAACCATCCGATTGCAGCTTTCATCTGCACTTTCATGTGTAATGGGTACGGAGAAGAGGTATAGAAGGTCAATTAATTAGCACATTTTTTTCAACTTTCAAATTAACCACTAACACAACTTTTATTAACTAGCATTCGCACACGCACGCATGCAACAATTAGTCGATAGGGTGCACCACAAATGGTTATTCAATGGGAACTAAGAAACTAACTTTTTTTTTGGAATGTTATGTGAGGTATAAATAATCAGTAATATTTGAAATTGTTTGATTGAGTCGAGAAAGGGAAATTGGGCTAATAAGCCAGTAGGAAATAACGTGAGGTTTACTTCATAGTAGAGGGTGAATCTTATGATTTTGGACTTTACGTAGGATAAAGTAGGTGGAGTAGATCATAATGAACAAAGATATTGGAAAATCAATCAAGCATATTGATACATATGTATTAAAGTTAAAGCCAATGTATGTGTGTATTGGAAGATATCAATTTGAATAGCCTAACTTGAATATATTACAAATCAGTTAATTTTGGCATAAAGATTATTTTATATGTCTTCATTTAATTTGAGAATTGTAAAGAATTATAAATCCCATGTTATAGTCCACTTATCCATTCTTATTTGACACGCAGTGAATACTAGATTAAGAACCATTTCCATAAAACATGAAATTGGTCTTTGCATTTTGACATCAGAATTTATTAGTTGAAAATTGATTATGAAAATGTAAAATAAAACCATAGGTCATGTTGAAAAAATCTTATTATTTGCAATATATCGAGTAATTTTAATTTTAGGTAGTTAATCATCAATAACTTTTTTTTTATTAATATGTAATATTTAATAATTTTAGTTACAATAGTTATTTAAAATTGATTTTATTTAATAATTCTAGGAATCACAAGAAAACGATAGATGATTGGGAATCCATAGTAAAATAATTCTCAACTAATACTGTTTTTTAATCAATTTAATCTTAAAAAATTAGAATTGAAAAATTAATTAAAATTTAAAATTTTCAATAATTAACTTTTTTGATAAAAATAATTTGTCTCCAAAATTCAGGTATGATATAATGTTTTTGATAAGAGGAGAAACAGTTTTTGAATTGAACCGAAACCATATACAACGGGTTTTGAATGGACCTGAAACCATCAGGTTTTGAAGGGACCCGAAACCCAAACAAGGGTGGACAAGCTGCCTAAAGAGAATACAATAAAGCCTAGTAGTGAAACAAAGACAAACCAACAACCGAAATTAGTTCTCCAACACAGAACCAAGATACTACATGGATCTTGAACCCATTGGTTTTGACGTGACCAACAAACCAATACAACCAGGTTTTGGCAGGGACCTTGAACCCAAAAGAAAAGCCTGCAACAACCAGGCGATAGCATACCAGTCACTCAGGAGGATTATTCTCTCCATACCACTAGAAGAAAGAACTACGTTATAGGTCTATAGAAGCAGAGCCCCAAAAGTAGACAAAATATTGTCCAACAACATCCCCTCTCCACCTCTATAAGAGAGATCATCACAAGAGCTCGAGACTCCAAGCATGTTGTATAAAAACCAATTGCTCACTCCACCTCTATAGGAGACAAGACCAAGCTCATCTAACCCAACATAGCCACAACACTCCAACACACTAAAATTCCAGCTGAATAGAAATGGGATCCCCCTTAATCTGCATAATACACCTCAACCCAAGAGGGAGAGGACTCCACCTCCAAAGGAGAGGCCTTCACCTCAAAAGAACACCTAGTATTCAGAAAGAAGGAAGAGACTGTAGTGAGAAAGAGGACCTTACTAAGCAATAGAAGCAACAACATTTGGGTCTTCAAAATTATCTCTTCTCTCAACAAGAAAAACCCCTGATAACACTAGTGTAGGCCCACACCTAACCCAACAGAGCATAGGGAAGAGAACAACCTCATTTGAGTAGCACAACCACTCCATCTTATGGGCCAACCACCCAAAACAGGCTCCAAGCCAAGATAATAGGCATTAAATTCCATCTACCATTTGGAAACCACAACTGTGCTGACAAAACCCCCAAAAGATAGCCCCTAAATAGAGAACACACAGACGCATCGAACAACCTAGAGGAAGTGAGAAGAAGAAAAGGTCAACAAATAAAGCCCCCAACCCATCTTACTACACCAAGCAAAACTATAAATAAGCCTCTTCCTCAACCCAGAAACCCCAAGGACACCTAAGCAACCACACTCCCTATAGGGAACAACAAAGTAGAAAGGGCAAATGCACTGCACCAGAAAACACATAGGGCCACAGACTTTCCATGTCGGCAAAAACCTCAAAAGATAGCCCCCAAATAGAGAACACATAGCTACAATGAACAACCCAAAGGAAGTGAGAAGAAGAAAAGGCCAACAAGTAAAGGCCCCAAGCCATCCTACTACACCGAGGAAAACCAGAAATAAGCCTCTTCTTCAACCCAAAAATATCAAGGACACCCAAGAAACCGCACACTCCCTGTAGGGAACAGGAAAGCGGAAGGGGAAAATGTACTGCACCACAAAACAAAAAGGGCTACAAACTAGCCCTCCAAGACTCAACGTTAACCACAACAACATTGAAAGTAGTAATGCCAAGGGAGAAGCGAAAACCTAACATAGGGCAACCAAAGACCCTGCCAACCACTGCATCTCTCGCCTCAAAGAAATCCCCAACCTCTTCTGAGGCCCTCTTAACATTGTACCCAATAGATTTACCGCTTTCCCTTCTCATCTCCTAAACAGATCACTCTCGTACAATAATCCAAAAGAGCACAAAGCTCTACATAGGCCTTCCACCGCAACTGATGGTTCCAAATAGTCACTTCCACTCGCCATAAATATCCTTTGATTTGGATTCCTCCTCTTTCACCTCTACAGATTTCAAATTGCCTCTGCTGCTCCTACTCCACCCATTCACATTTTTATCTTTTTTTAGGTATGATATAATGTTAGGTCTATGTTATTTTTGTATTTATTAAATGTAGATGCACATCTATATTTTATCTTTTTGTCTAGGTTAATCAATCAATTGATACATTATTATTTAATTATCTTAAGCTACATATGCATACAAATACATGACAGAGTTGAAGTTGTGAATTAGATAATATATATGAAAAGTATGGAACATTAAAGGATTCTATTTTTTTGAAGAGTTATTAGTTATGCCTTTAATTAGTAATATTCAATAACAAGATTTTTTTTTTTTGAAGTTAGTCCATAACTTTAGGTATGGCATATTTTTTGTAATCCTTATGTGGCACTAAATAATTTATTACATTGATGTTATTTATTTTTATTATTTTTTATTTGAATATTAGTTATGATGGTCATCACTAATGGGTTTTGTAAAAAAGAAATATCTTTAATATTGAATACTTTCTATAAGTAGTATTATTATGCGTTTGATTTGAGGGTTAGCAGTAGTAAAATAAAATGGAGACAAGTAGAAAGGATTCAGAAGTAGTCAATTACAAGGAAATGAAAAATACAAATATCAATTTTATATGAATTGTTGAACTAGTAAGAACATGCTACTTAATTGGTGTATCAATTATGGTTTGATTATTTAGATATTAAAAATTTGAACAAACGGAAGCAAATAGATGTCTTGACACCAAAGTAATTTTGAACAAAATAAAAAGGACTTTGATAAAAGAAAATAATAAATGGATGACCAAATAGAATAACAACTTGAATTCTTGTCCAAATCAAAACAAATATATAAATGCAAGTATTGAGGAAGAAAGCAAAAATATTATATTGATAAATTTTACACCATTTGAATAGCAAGAAAACAAATTAGATAGGGGAAAATATCACTTGGAGAGTAAAGTTGTTCATAATCCAATCAATGACTCACTCGTGCCATCTTTGATCCAAAAAAAATGAACAGACCTCACCAAAAAAAGAATGTGATGAGACGATACACATATTTTGCATTGTTAGAAGAATTGAAATAAAATTTATGCCTTGTTTTGTGGGAAAACAATCATACATTTGAATTCAGAAAAGATATTCTACTGTACCCATTGAAATAAAAAAGGAAGAATAAAAAGTGAGCAAGTTTATGTGCAAAATGAATATAGACAATGTGAAACTAAAAATAATTAATGATATTTACAATTGGTTCACCAAATCTATCTATTTATATTTGAACATTGTATAGTTGGGAGTGATGAACATATTTTTTTGAGAACCCATGCTCAAGTAGACATATAAATAACATGTAATTCACATAATCATCATGTGAAAAATACAAGGCACACACATCAGAACACTGTTGCCCTCCAATGCATGCAGTCACAAATTCTATAAAATTCATGGAAAATAGCATGACTTGTAATTTCTTGGCAAATGCCATGAATTCTAAAGTCATGAAAAATGCACAATTTTTTTATAGCATTTTACTACATTCTCTGGAGGGAAAAACAACTCCTTTGTTTCTTCATCCTCATAGTCTTCAATGCAATACTTGTTTCACAAATATTCAACCAATGAACTGGATATCCCATGTTTAGAATTATGCATGTTTCTCTCTACAAAAACAACATTCCCATTAGGAAAAATATTTTCATGTTTATGAATTACATGGCATGTCATCCACTATGCTCATCTATGTATGTAGGAAGCTAGATTCTTGGTAGAATTAAATTCCATTGCAAAGAAAGGGAGATAAATAATTAATAATATTTGCATTTGGTTCACCGAATCTATTTATTGATAATGGAAAAGTTTTGTACTTACATGTACTGTTGATGGTGTTTAACAAGGCCGAGAAACATTGGATCGAGTTGCTGGAGCATGAAATTTTTTGAAATAGAAAGCTTCGAATACAACAATTTTCTTGAATGTCATTGTATTTGTGCAACATTATAAATGGAATAATATAGGTATACAATAAAAGAGGTTAGTATTATATGTTGTAAATAGAAAGTGATAAAATAAAACATTTTGTATGCATGGCATCCTAGTAAATAATTGTGTATAATCAATCTATTGGAGAATTTTACAAGAGATTTGTGGAAATAATGACAAATACAATGAATTGAATACATTATGTTTTTGGTAAAAAGGTGGATGTGAGAATCTAGATGTCCATGTATATAAGCAACAAAAAATATGTGATGATGAAAGGAAAAACCACTAAACCCATGCTCATTGTCCTCCCCGCCATATTGGCATCATGAAGCCCCATGGGCTCTAACCATACCCCCGAGCAAGAAATTCAAGAAAGGACCATGGAAAATCACATGGACTCTTATCATATATCACACAATAACAAATTTTGGGGGAAAACAGGTATTCTCAAACAAGATCTTTAATATTGTAGCCTTTTTTTTTGCTATGACAACTTGATGAAAACAAGTATGCTGATAAAGAATTGGCGTCATGGGATTTGAAGATGGCTAGAGAAACATGGACTAATGGAATATATAGAAGACTTTAACAGGCCAACCATGCCATTGTGAATGGTTTCGTTGAAGAGGGCAACATACACCATTATCATTCACTTTTGGGGATAAATAATGTGATGTAATCAACAATTTTTTTATCCTTTTAGGATGAGATGAAAATGGTGTGTGGTTGCCTTTGAAAATCACATAAACTACAATCTACTATGACTGTAAAATGGGAAATCTTAAATGGCATTTTTTTTGTTGGAAAGTAATTATAGATTTTACTTCAACAACAAAAAGCACTAAACCCATGCTCGTTCTCCTCCATACCATATTGGCATCATGAAGCCTCGTGGGTTCTTGCCAACCCCCCGAGCAAGAAAGGCAGGTAAGGTCTATGGAAAATATCGTGGACTCTTATCATATATCACACAATCACAAAGTTAGGGAGAGATGCGTGTTTTCAAACAATAAGTCACATTGCATGGCTAAGATGTATATACAAAAATGTGTTTGTGAAAAATGGGCACATATAACAACCAATAACTAGAAAGGAAAAAAATGTAGTCATGTATAAAATGAAAACCAAACCAACCATGACATTGTAAATGGTTTACTAGAATGCAACAACATACACCATTGTCATGTGCTTCTGGGGATAAACAATGTGATCCAGTCAACAAATTGTTTGTCCTCTTAGAAGCAAATGACAATGGTGTGCGGTTTCCCTCCATAATCACACAGACCACAATATACAATGGTTGTAAAAGGAGAAATCTTAAATGAGATATTTTCTTGGGAAAAAAATCATACATTTGACTTCAAAAAAGATATTGTAGTCTACCCATTGCATTGCTGCATGTGTGTAAAGTTATTTTTCATCTTACGTAAAAGATTATTTGCATACAATTGTTTATGAAGATGGAAATTTTCGCTAATGTTATAAAACAAGTAACATTATGTGAGTTTAAATGTATCTATATAAAATATACAATTGTAATCTAAGGAAGCATATAGTAAAAATGGTCAAAGAATTGACAAGCCAGTTGTTGCATAGATTTCCAACTGTTACATAATGAACAGTTTGGTTTTAGGAACTAGGAAAAAAAGTATCATAAAACATATTGATACAACACAAGCAATCTATGCAACAGTTGGCTTGTCAATTTAAAATTCAAGCTACATTATTTAGAACTAAATATTATAGACAAAATAAAGAAATTCTAAAAGAACTATTAGAAAAAAGCTTAAGAATCAGAGGTAAATGATAGATGATCGAAAACCCACATTAAACATATTAATACAAGACAAGCATTCTATGTAAGAGTTGGCTTGTCAATTCAAAATCCCTCACATGGGTAGATACTTACCATTATGCTTCCACGTATTGAGGCAACCAACTCCATTACCACCAACCTAGATAAGCAGCAACCTCTAGCGCTTGCATAAACAACCACAGGCAATATGTTGCAAGGAGCTTCAAATAGATGAGGGAAAAAATATGATGAAAAATATTAATGCAAGATTCAAGCTATGTTCTTTGGTAGTAGATATTGAAGACAAATAGAGAAATTGTATAAGAGGTGTAAGAATAACACTTATTTGCCACTAAATATTATAGAAAAAAAGGGAAATCGTATTGAATCACCTGAAACATAGACATATACATATATGCATGTATATATGTATTGAATTCCTCATTACATATTTAAAAATATACATATGGGTAGATTTATATATCCATATACACAAATGAAGGCTAATGTGGATCATTCAACAATGCAACAACAATTTATATATATATATATATATATATATATATATATATATATATATATATATATATATATATATATATATATATATATATATGTATATCTAAACAAATGCACGTACACTATCATTATTCCTATTTATGTAGACTTTGATTTTAAAAGAGTTTAAAATAGTAGATATAAGTATTATTTAGCTTGTGAGAAAATCACTACAATACTTCCATAGAATTCAATGATATAACATTGAGATGTTGTTAATAACAAATCATTTAATGGAGTATATGCAACTTGTTCATAACGCCACAATGGCTCTTCTGGCAATGCAACTAAATCAATATATTTTCTTGCACATTTCATAGTATACTTTCCCACATTGCTGCATTGAATATTGCATTTACTTCCTTCGCTGCCATCAGAAAAAAAATTCCAGGATGCATTAACCCTCACCCGAGCAAACACATACCATTCTTCTTCCACGTATGGGGGAAACCAACTCCAGTACCACCAACCCACAAAATTAGCAAACCCCACTCAACCATTACAAAACCTGTGAAACTGACAATTAGCAAGGGGTATTTCTGACATTGAGAAAATTTTATTCATGGCTAGGATGATGAAAATCCAAGAAAAAACTTCAAACAAATAGCCTATCGGGTGACAAGAAAATTCTACTCACGACCCAGCTTACAAAAAACCTAGCAAAAATTTGAAACAAATACCCAATAGGTAAATACTATTTGTTCCATAGTTTGGTGGTCTTGTATCAATATGTTTCATGATACTCTATTGTTCTCATCACTTTGATGGTCCCTATAACAAGCTATTCATTGTTGTAGTTTAGCTATTGTATTCTTCATATCTTAACCCAGGTGAATATTCTTGTACATTTGATTAAGGATTTTGCCCTTGTGTATTTTTTTTCTTGGAATGACACTTTAGGAGTATCTTATTCTACTATCCCTACGAGAATAATTGTTTTTAACTTTGAAAATTCTAAAATTTTATAGATTGGTGTAAACTACAAACATAACATTGACCTGTACATTTGGACTGCTTTCAATTTCTTTTGGTCTATGTATGTTTTTCAGCCTCTAGTTATTGTTCCTTTCTATCTCTTCTCCATATGTTAAAGTTCCATTTAAAATGGGTTTATCATCATCTATCATTTGAGGAATTAGAGAAGAGTTGTTAGGAAAACACTTAAGAATCACTGCTAAATGACAGACGATTGGAAACCCACATTAAATAGAACTGTAAGAGAGGTAGGAAAACATACATAAACAAAAAAATTTGAAAACATGCCAAAGGTTTCCATTCATCTGGACATCATTTATGTGTTATAATTGTAAAATATTTGTCAAGAAAACACACAAGAATCACAGGTAAATCAGAAATGATAGAAAAAAATACATAGGCCAAAAAACTCAAAAGCAAACAAAAGGTTTCCATCCATCTATCATTTACGCGTGATTCTTAAATGTTATTCCAATGCCTCTTACAAATATTACATAGATTGCTTTCCTTGTACCAATATGTTTCACTGTACAACAATTCCAGGATGCATTAACCCTCACATGAGAAAACACTTACCATTCTAGTTTTGTACACGAAGGCAACCAACTCCACCGCTGCCAACCATCCTTTCCAATTTTTAATTTTTTCTATAATATTTAGTAGCGAATAAGTGTTATTCCAATACCTCTTATACAACTAGTCTTTTTGTATTCAATATATATATATGCATATATGTATTTTTCTATGTTTCGAAGCATTGATTTTCACATACAGTTCACATTGTATGTATATGTGTGTGTGTTTCTCTAATAGTTCTTTTACAATTTCCCTATTTGTCTAAGACAAAAGATTGAATGAAATTGTAAAGATACCATATATTCTTGTAGATGACAAAAACACCCATATTTCTAGAGAAACTATTTCTATTTAATGTGGGTTTTCAAACATTTGTCATTTTCCTATGATTCTTAAGTGTTTTTCTAATAGATCTTTTCCAATTTCCCTTTTTGTCTTGTATAAATATGTTTCATGATATTCATTTTTTTTCAACTATTTCAAGTTCGCCATAACAAACTATTCTTCATGATACCTTTTTTGTTAGTTACTCATAGCAAATTGTTCAATATCATAGTTTCCTTAAGAATCACAGGTAAATGACAAATGATCAAAACCCCACATTAAACATATTGATACAAGACAAGCACTCTATGTAAGAGTTGGCTTGTTAATTGAAAATTTGGGCTACATTCTTTGGAAGTAAACTCACATTAAATAGAACTCATAAAGCCAATGGGTAGCAATAATCTATGCAAAATGACTATAATGCCACATAGTTAATTGGGAATTTGAGCTACATTACTTGACACTAAATATTATAGAAAAATAGAGAAGACTTCATTGGAATTTTTTATGACGACGTGGAGCTTACCTCTTGAACAAAGAATGTTCCTAAATGTCCCTCATTAGTTAATAAGGATTGCAAAAAAATTATGAATTTAGAATTAACAAGCCAACTGTTACATAGATTGTTTGTCTTGTATCAATATATTTCATGATATTCTTTTTCCCTCATCTGTTTGAAGCTCCCCATAACAAATTATTTTATTGTTCTTGTAAGAAGGATTGTTTTCAATTTTTCAAATTTTGAAATTTTTTACATGGTTATTTTGTTTGGATGGAACATGTTATATGTCTTGTATCAATATGTTTCATGATATTCTTTTTTTCTCATCTGTTTGAAGTTCATGATAACAAAATTATCTTCATGATATTGTTTTTTTTAGTTCCCCATAACAAACTATTCATTATCGTAGTTTTCGTCTTCTATACTCCATATTTTAGAGATCTATTTAATGTGGTTTTTTGTCTATAATATTTAGTAGAAAATAAGTGTTATTCTAATACCTCTTATACAATTCTCTATTTATCTTCAATATTTATCACCAAAGGATGTAGCTTTAATCTTGTATCAATATATTTCAAATTTTGTTACCTATGTATAAGTTTAAAGAGATGGGAAAGGTTTTATTTACATAAAAACATTTAGGATCGTATCACATATTTGTTGTCATAACCTAAAGAAAATTGGTATCATCATAAAGAAGCAGGTTTAAATAGTTGATTTGGCAAGCTTAAAAGATAGTTGTATAAGCATAGAGAAATGCAGTCGACAAAATACAATATGTTGTGTATTTGTAGCAGTCAATGTATAGCAGTACAAGGAAAAACTACAAAATCCATGCTCGTTCTCCCTACCATATTTGCATCACAAAGCCTCATGGGCTCTAGCCAAACCCCCGAGCAAGAAAAGTATGTAAGACCAATCAAAAATTTAATGGAGCCATATCATATATCACAAAATGGTGAAGTAGGGGAAATTTCATTGTTTCCATATATGATTTCTTATATTGTAGTATTTTTTTTGTGTAACAACTTTAAAAAGATGGGTATGTTGATTGTATATATGGAAAATGGTTAAAGAATACATGATATCAAAATGTTGAGACAACAAAGCAAATATCATGAAATAAAATCCCAATACATCAACAAAATTTTGAGAACGAAATACATAAAGAAAGAAATGGAAATGCAAACCCTTGTGATGCACTTCTCTCACTCCATTTTGTTGTCCTTCTTATTCCTTCAATAGATTCAATGTGTAGCTCTCAAATGCGATCAAATGCACTAAATATTGAAAGCAATTTGACAGAATGATTGTAAGGAAATCGAAGATGTGGTCTCTCCTAAATTCAGAAATAAGTCCTCAATTTATAGATTTGAAAAAGATAATTGAATGGACAAGATTGAATGATGGGTATGTACAGGATCATGATGGGCCCAAAAGTGGCGATATGATGGGTATGTGTAGGGTATGTGGCTAATGACTTTTTTTCACCCAAAATTGATGAAACGAAAAGGGTTTTTAAAGGAGATTCTCAAATTTCTACTAATATAAATTATTCTTTAATTAAAAATTAATAAATAATTATTATTTATTTTCTATTTGAATTACGACTAAAGTCCTATTTGATAGCCTAATTGAAAATCATCTATAGCTTTCAAATGGTATCACATTTTTTGAATCCAAAACATGCTTCACATTCTATGCTTCACATACTATAAGATTAAACAAAATGAATTTCATGAAGTTTTGATGAAGTTAAGGTGGCCAGACATACAAGTTTTTATATTTTTTAAAAGTTGTAATAAAAAATTCATAATTAATTATTTAGCTAGAAAGAAAATACAAGAAAATATGCATCACATCGACACATGAGTCCTCTACTTATATCTAAAACCTTATAAAAAATATTATCATTTTATTCTGGTTAGGATGTTCAGATAGACACCTACTTATTTTTTAGCTGAAATTTATGTACTACTACATTGAAAGTTCAAATTTTACCAAATAGAATTAAAAAAAAAAACCTAGTACTTTAAAAACTAAATTCAATTTTCTAGAGATTGTATTCTTACATATTTCTGAAATAATATAGATAACTTATTGAAATTTTTATGTCAATTTGCCTAACTTTGATTTTTTTGAATTTTTTTGCCACTTAAGAGCATGTTTTTTCCATGATGATCCTGCACATACCCTGATAATCAATGGACAAGATTGAATGGAAGGATAAGTTAGAAGGGAAACTTGCATTTAAAAGTGGAGGACAAAATGAGTTAACTGAAAATAAATAAAGTATTATTTTCATCAAAATATACTTTTTCAAAAGTGAAGAAATGAAAGAGTGAAGGATGAGTTAAATTGAGAAAGAGAAGAGTTAATTGAAATTAAATAAAGAAACTATTTATTTTCAACTAAAAGCTACCATTTCGAAAGTGGAATGGATTTGGAAAATAAGAGTCATGAGTGGAAAGGGGAAAGAGTTAAGTGAGATGGAAATTAGAAAAATGGAAGAGATAAATGGGAATAAAAATTAGAAAGTGGAAGAGAAAAGGGGAAGTGAAGTGAGAGAAAGTGGGAGAGATAAGTGGGAATGAAACATAGGTGAGGATAATTAAAGATTTTATAATTAAATAAGATGAATTATCCCCGCCTTTCAAAATTAGCAAGTTTAGGAATGATTGAAATTGAAGACAAATTAAAGAGTTATTTAATTTGAGAGGAAATATTAAGTAAGGGATTAAATAATTATTTAATCTAAGAGGAATAGTTAGGAAGAAATAATGATGAACATTAACTAAATAATGAAAATTATTTAATTAATGGTTTAGAAGAACAATAATTAAATAATTAAAAATTATTTAATTATAGGAAATTAGAAGAAGAATATTAGCACTAATTAAATAATAAATTATTTAATCAGTTTTAGATGAAAAATTAGTGAAAAAGGTGTCATCAGAGATCTAAGACAATTTTTCAATGTCTACATTTTTCCCCTCTTTGAGACAATGTGATTTTGAGTGTTGTTTCAAAGAAAAATTAAAAGATCATGCCCCAGTAGACTGAGAGATGAAGGTAGGATTCCCCTTGAGAGATTTTTTGTGGGGTATGTGCAGGATCATCATGGAATAAACAGGCCCTTAAGTGGCAAAAAATTCAAAAAAATAAGAGTTAAGCAACTTGACGTAAAAAATTGAATAATTTATCTATATTATTTCAAAAATATGTAAGAATAAAATATGTAGCAAATTTAATGTAGTTTCTAAACTACTAGGGTTGTTTAAAAAGGAAATCTATTTGGTGAAAATTTGAAATTTCAATGTAGTAGTACTTAAATTTAAGGGAAAAAATAAAAAGTAGGTGTATGTCTGACCACCCTAACCAAAATAAAATGATAATATTTTTTTATAATATTTTAGAAATAAGTAGAGGACTCATGTCTTGATGTAATGCATATTTTTTTGTAATTTTTTTCCATTTAAATATTTAATTATGATTTTTTTATTACAAATTTTAAAAAATATAAAAAATGGTATGTCTGACCACCTTAACTTGGTCAAAAATTCATGAAATTCAATTTTAATTTTTTTATTTTATAGTATGTGAAGCATAGAATGTGATGCAT
This sequence comes from Sequoia sempervirens, assembly GCA_007258455.2. Classification (NCBI taxonomy): domain Eukaryota; kingdom Viridiplantae; phylum Streptophyta; class Pinopsida; order Cupressales; family Cupressaceae; genus Sequoia; species Sequoia sempervirens. The sequence continues at coordinate 7,947,172 of VDFB02000363.1, read as the reverse complement.
GTTTTGGATTCAAAAATGTGACACGTTTGAAAGTTATAGATGTTTTCAATCAACCTATCAAGCAGGACTTTAGTCGTAATTCAAATAAAAAATGAATAATAATTACTTATTAAATTTAAAATAAAGAATAATTTAAATATTTGTGAAAAACTGAGAATCTCTTTTAAAAACCCTTTTCGTTTCATCAATTTTGGGTAAAAAAAAAAGTCGTCAGCCACACACCCATCATATTGCCACTTTTTGGCCCATTATGATCTTGCACATATGTGCATTAAAGGCATAAATGATCTCTTGAAATAAGAAGAATGTTAGAGAAAGATGAAATGTTATGAAAGAGACGAATGGTTAGTAAGGAGTGATGAATGATGGTTGATGGTTGATCAATTGATTGATAGATTCACCAAGTGATGATTGACTGATTGATTGAATGATTGATAGAATGATACATTGATTGATTGATTGAAGAATTGTTAATAAATAAATAGAAATTAGATGGAGAACAATTAGTGGCAATGAAACCCTTGCTTTCACAAGTGCATTTTATTTTAAAGAGTCATTTTTATTTTTATTTTTTTGCAAAATGGATGTAGTGTATGATGGCACAAAAATCCATGATGATGATGCAGTCACTTTTGCATAAAAAATAGACAGTTGCAGACAAGGAATGTCCTTACTCATACTAAGGGTCATGTTGCCCCAGTCCTTTTGTCAATACAAACTGTAGACAACAATCAAATAAAAGAAAATTCATGAGACATCATCACTCTTCTAAATCCTTCACAGGACATCCTTGAGGTGGCTAGTAACATGACCAAAGAAAATCCAAAAGATAAGACAAAATAGAACAACAAGATCAATAGTCATTCAAATTGTTTTCCAATAGGTGTTTTACAGTGTGTTAAGGGATGAAGTGAGCGATGGGTGGTCTAGTTTGACAAGGCCTAGTCATAGGAAAAGAACCATGTTGTATAAGATGTCAAGTTTGGTTTCGATCATGCAACTACCTATATAAGGAAAATGAAAAAGTGTGACAGTGACAAGGTTTGGTTTCAGGAAGGACACGTCCTGTAGAAGACCATTGATTGTGATCAATTTGACTGGTTTGATTGATTTGAAAAATGGTCGATTTCACTTGGAGACTTGTTGGCTTGCTTTTCTTGTTAATTTGGGATTTGTGTTTGAAGTGCAGATGATTATGTTGTGTCTAAGTTGACACTGCCTGATTTATTTTGACTAACCTAATGAACCTTAAAAGGCTGACCTATGGGGCCTCAGAGACTCATCGACAAATGGCCTTCCCTATGTAGCAATGCGTAGAGACCTCATAGTTAGACATGACCATTGACTTTTTTTCAATGACAAATGACCAAATCATGATTTTATTTGACACACCTAAAGGACTAACCTAATGCCTTGGGGGCGCATCGAAAGATGGCCTTGCCTACATCCAGTTGTAAAGGCAATGTAGTTTGACAAAGATTGACATGACTAACTTGACTCTATTTTTGGGATTTTTTTGGAAGTTATCTAAATGTTTTTGGGGTTTTGACATGTTTTTATTATTTTTTTTGGATTTTGAAGTTTTATAATTTTTTTGGATTTTTAGAATATTTTATTTATTTTTTTGGTTTTTTTTTCAAGACATTTTATGATTTTTATGGCTTTTTTAAGGACATTTTATGATTTTTATGGATTTTTTCAAGACATTTTATGATTTTTATGCCTTTTTTTTAGGACATTTTATGATCTTTATGGCCTTTTTTCAAGACATTTAATGATTTTTTCTGGCTTTTTTTTCTTTTTTTCTTTTTGAGATGTTTTGAGGATTGTGACAAATGCATGTGAATTATGCCTACAAGCAAGCAAGCAAGCGTGCACAAGAATCCAATGACAAACATGATCCTGCTACTAGTCAAGTTGAATACCAATTGAAAGGTGATGATAATGATGATGATGATGATGATGATGATGATGACATTGTTTGATGTGGGAAGGGCACATCCCAAAACAATGTGAGGATGACAATAATATGAATAAAGGATTGAGGTTTGCAACAATGCTAGGAACAAAGCCAAGGAATTTTTTGGATGATGTATGAGGTTGCATAACATGATTGTATGGATTAGGCTTATTGCATTTGGTTAGGACTAGATGGGATGATGGAGGATCCTTAGACCATTGACAAGGGAAAACCAAGATAGGCAATAGGTATAAAAGGATAATAGATTGACTTTGGAAAAGGATAGGAGACATGAGGATTATTAGATGGAAGAATTAGCATATAATCTCCAAAGACTATGTTGCATAGGAATAATGCGGCTATGAAGGTAATGACATGATATTTCATGGATAGTGCATGACCAAAGGATAGAAATGTCAAGAGTTTTTGGAAAGCATGATTTATGTTGGTACCCCAACCCTTATCAAGATCAAAGTAGGTGCGAAAATGGATAGAAATGATATGGGTTAGATGGATAGATGAAAATTTCATAAGAAATGTCATGTGAAGGGTATGGAGATGAGACAACTTTCCCCAAGTGTAATGGTCCAGATAGATAATTTCTTTTATGCATGACACATGTTTGTCAAGTTTTCATCATGGTACTTATCCAAAGTGCCACTGACTTGGTTTTCACTATTGGACAAATTGGTTTCTCTTTACTATTTTTTTCTTTTTTTCTTTTCTTTTGAATTTTTTTTCACTAAGATGCCTATTTGCCAGGTTTTCATCAAGGCGACATTTTTTTTTTTTTGATTTTTTTTTTGTATTTTCCTTTTTCTTATCTAGAAAATCACTTTGATAGATGCCGATGGAGATGCCTATGCCAAGATATGCCAATAGTGACCTTGATGGAGTAGTTGTCTTGTCGGGATCATAGTGCTTGCATACAACTAATTGATGTCATTGTGATCCTTTCTCATACTAGAGTTGTCCTTATCATAATATGCACATCGCAATAGAGTTCCATGAGAGTCCTTACAATAAATATTTTTTTCCAAGATGCGATGGACTTGTGGGTATGTGCAGGATCATCATGGATAAAATAGGCCCTTAAGTGGCAAAAAATTTAGAAAAATCAAAGTTAAGCAACTTGACATAAAAAAATGAATAAGTTATCTATATTATTTCAAAAATATGTGAGAATAAAATATGTAGAAAATTGAATGTAGTTTCTAAACTAATAGGTTTATTTTAAAAACAAAAACAATCTATTTGATGAAAATTTGAAATTTCAATGAAGTAGTACTTAAAATTTAGGGGAAAAATAAGAAGTAGGTGTTTTTCTAACCACCCTAACCACAATAAATGATAATATTTTTTTATAATATTTTAGATATAAGTAGAGGACTCATGTCTGGATGTGATGCATATTTTTTTGTAATTTTTTTCCAAGTAAATAATTAATTATGAATTTTTTGTTACAACTTTTTAAAATATAAAAATCATATGTCTAATTCACCTTAACTTGGTCAAAACTTCATGAAATTCAATTTTATTTTTTTCATTCCTATAGTATGTGAAACATAGAATGTGACACATATTTTAGATTCAAAAATTTGATATTGTTTGAAAGCTAGATATTTTTCAATCAACCTATCAATTAGGACTTTAGTCATAATAAAATAGAAAATGAATAATAATTATTTACTAAATTCAAAGTAAATCATAATTTATATTGGTGGAAAGCTAAGAATCTCCTTTAAAAACCCTTTTCATTTCATCAATTTTGGGTAAAAAAAAAAGTCATTAGGCACATACCCTACAAATACCCATCATATCACCACTTTTTGGCCAATCATGATCCTGCACATACCCTTGTGACATAAGTCTTTTATATTTTAGGCATAGTGTAGGATTATGACAGATGATGGTACATGTGGGAGGATTGTTTGGACGTTTCGATGAATCACTTTTTATTTTCCAACTTGGGATGTTGGATGACAGAGTTTGGAATTTCGTTTGAGATAAAATTTGCAACCAACACTTTTATATGCCTTGCTTGATGACCATTTTGAAGGAGGTGGACATTTATTATATGTGGGAGTCCTCTTTTCTTGTGGATCCACATTTTTATTAACTTTTACTTTTGAAATATTTTCTTTGTTTGATCCACTTTTCTTTGGGATCCATTTTAATTTCATTTTTCCACTTGAATTTTTTCTTGATTTAATGGCCTTCAACATTTGATTTCTAAGAATTTTGTTTTTGTTGGTTCCAAATGGAAGGTTTATTCATGTTGGAATGATGGTTTATGTTGTGGATGGAAGGAGTGTTGGAAAAAACCTTATGACAAGGACTACTCATGGCCTCCATTTTGATGTTTGTATTAAGTAAATTTTTCCCAAATATAGAGGAGGTATCACTAACGTCATTTGATTTTCCAATGGAAGAATAGCCAAGACCTTGATGCCTAGAATTTTCATGAAACTGTACTGGTTCTAGCATTCCTTGCTCATGTATGCCTATTCCTTTTCCTAGATACAACATGCTCTGATAGATTTTTTTGTGCATGGGATATTTTTTGTTTTGAAAGCAAGACACTAACCCATCATTGTGCATGTGGAAACTGTTACTTGGACTCTTCTCCTCTATGAGAAAGCCTACTTTGAAAAAGATAGATGATCCTAGTTGATAATATTTTGTAACATTTTGACTGATATCTTTGGTCTGATTTTGTGAAACATTAGATTCTGATAGTTCTTCATAAGATATCATTTCTTCCAAGTCGATGTAGAAACCTTCATTATGGTCATTATCATAAATTCCAGTTAATTCAGCTATAGCTTGATCATTTTCAAATATGTCTAAAGTAGGAGACTCTTGTTCTAGAGGAAGATCATCTATGTTTCCAAAGGAGGCAAGTGTCTCATTTTTGGAAATAGATGTGTTTGGTACTTGGATAGGATCAAATTAAAAGGTTTGATCATGAATAGCACAAAGGTCGATGAGTGGATAATTTTGGATTTATTGACCAATGGTAGTGTCTTGGTCAAGGATGGGTTTGTCTTGGGTGACATGATTGTCTAGAAGGACTTCTTGGATAGAATTAATGATGGAGTCATGGGATTGACTACATTGATCTTGGCATGAATGTGAAGATAAGATGTCATGCCTTGGTTTTTACACTTGACATATATCCTCGTGTGTAGGTAATGGAATGGTATGATTTTCTTCAATAGACTCAATATTTGGACATGGAAATGATGGAGTTTCAATGGAAAGATCCTTTTTTGGATTGGTAGGAAATGGAAGACATAATTGTGATAGATGGCTAGATGGTGTATGAGTAGCAATTTGATTTTATTTTCTAACTTTCTTTTCATTTCGGAGTTGAACAAGTTTCCTTACTAGTTGGACCCTTAGAGAGCATTAATTTTCATGGTCTTATTGGATGGTATAGTAGATTGGGATGTAGTGGATTGGAATGGACTAGTGGATGACAAGTTAAGATTGGGTGTAGGGGCTTGGAATGGATTAGTGGAAGGTTGGTTTCCCTTGACAAGCTTAGGATAAATATGACTAATGGATGTTCCAAATGACTCTTGATAGTGAGGGTATATGGATGGAGGACTAGAGTTCATGGGTTTGGTCAGAAGGACATATGGGTGGTTGACTATGGGTTGATTTTTATTGGTATTTGGATTGGATGAAGTCTATGGCTTTCTGGTATTGACCATTATGGAGTAATTGGTATTCAACTTGACTAGCAAGCATATCAAGGTGAATTGAAGACATGGTGGTGAGATGAACTATATAAAATGACAATGTAACTTATTTTTAGGTATGAATTAAGCTTAAGGTATGCAACCTAAGCTATGTTTTTTGGATTTTTTTGAAATAAGGTATGCCTAAATGTAATGCAACTATTTTTTTGGTATTTTGAGGATGCCTAAATGAGGGTAATGACAGTGTCACTAGAATCTAAAGTATAACCAAGTCTAAAAGGGGAATGATGATAATGCAAAGCATTAATATGAGGGTATGTGCAGGATCATGATGGGCCAAAAAGTGGCAATATTATGGGTATTTGTCGGGTATGTGGCTGATGACTTTTTTTTATTCAAAATTGATGAAACAAAAAGGGTTTTTAGAGGAGATTCTCAGCTTTCCACCAATATAAATTATGCTTTAATTTGAATTTAATAAATAATTATTATTTATTTTCTATTAGAATTATGACTAGAGTCCATATTGATAGGCTGATTAAAAAACATCTATAACTTTCAAACGGTATCACATTTTTTTAATCGAAAACATGTGTCACATTCTATGCTTCACATACTATAGGATTAAAAAAATAAAAATTAAATTTCATGAATTTTTGACCAAGTTAAGGTGGTCAGACATACGAGTTTTATATTTTTTAAAATTTGTAATAAAAAAATCATAATTAATTATTTATTTGGACAAAAATTATAAAAAAATATACATCACATCTGTACATGAGTCTTCTACTTATATATAAAATCTTATAAAAAAATATTATCATTTTATTAGGGTTAGGGTGGTTAGACAGACACCTACTTCTTATTTTTTCCCTAAAATTTAAGTACTACTGCATTGAAATTTCAAATTTTCACCCAATAGATTTTATTTATTTTAAAATAAACCTAGTAGTTTACAAAATATATATTCAATTTTCTATAGATTCTATTCTTACATATTTTTTAAATAATATAGATAACTTATTCAAATTTTTACGTCAAGTTGCCTAATACTAATTTTTCTGATTTTTTTGCCACTTAAGGGCCTATTTTTTCCATGATGATCCTATACATACCCATGATATGCAGTTGAGATGACTATGGTATGAACTATGCACCTTCATTGCAAAACTTAAGGAAGGAGTTACTAGCCATCCTAAGATAGTCCAATATTTCCAAATGAAATTATCAATGACCTCAATGAGATTGAATAACAAATGAAAAGTTTGACAAGGTGAGCCTTAAACCAGAATGATGAGTTTAAAGGTTACACCAAAATGACAAGGACTGATGTGGAAAATGATAAGGTCAATGATAACTTTTCTTTGTAGCAATGGGCCTATGACAAGGTATGGTAAGTTTCCCTATTCCAAAGTTTTCTACAAGGTGTATGCTACCTATTATTTGCTTAAGTGATGCAACTAAGCTAAATTAATATGATGGAATGATGGGAAATGAAGTGGGAAAATCTTTGGTTTAAACAACTTATTTAGAAAATGTTGGCTCAATTTGTGTCAAAGTTGAAATGTTATCAAATTTTGTTGTGATGTTTGATTTGTTCTAACAATTTTTTTAATACACACATGCAAGACACAATAGATAAAATGTTTTTGAGTTTTTTTTCAATCATGAATGTTGTTTGATTTTAGCAATACAAGCACAAATCCTAAGGTTGGAAAGGATAATATTTTATAGATTCCACATGGGTTTCCCCAACCGTACTTATTCTTAGCAGATGAATCCAAAAGCTTGGCCACATGGGCTCCTTCTTAAAATGCACTCACTTCTCAAATCAAACAAGCTTCCAACCCCCATAAATCTCCCATGGCAGGTTGATCACCTCTACTAAGAACTACAAGAATGTGGATGCCTTCACAATGACTATTGTTGTGCTAGCAAACAGATGGAATTTTGGCCACTAAACAAAATGGTTCTAGTAAATAATCGGGTACATGGAACCTCATGAGTGTATATCAAGCCACTTAAGGCTTTAACCAATCTATGAGGGGCTCTTACACCTTTTACAAGAAAAGGTCAGTACTTATTTTTGAATGGCACTACATAGATAAAGCCTACATACCGTGAGGAATTCACAATTTAGACTCATCCTTTTATATTCCATCCCAAGCAAAAAACTAGTTGGAGTCATTCCCTCTTTTGAGGAAAACCCCTCTAAGGTTCAAAACATAAAAAAGATGGGTTTGGTTTTCTGATCACCTAGTTTGCACAAGGTGAGAGCATAATCACCTACCACCTTCAAGCACAATCAAGCAACGTCCTTTAACCTCCTAATTAGATCTATTTGAGAGAAGACAATTTTTTATTTTAAGCACCAATTGAAATGTTTTCTAATCTAAAAGATAATCTATTTTAAAATCAAGTCTTTGACGAACATCCTGCACCAAATTTCATTAGTAGTTTTATTCCTCCTTTCTTCAACAAGCATATGTTTTGATTTCAAGGTTCTATCAAATGAACCTACAAGAAATTAAAGTAAATTAGCCCAGAATCAACAATTAAACTATGAAGAAAAAGTACATTAAAATAAATTAGAAATTGGAAACTAATGTAAAGATAGAAATTATTCTAAATTTAAAGTTAGTATAAATTAAAAATTAATCTAAAAAGCTACTCTAAAATAAAAAATTAATTAATCTAAATTAGAAACTAATCTAAATTAAAAGTTAATCTAAATTCTAAAGCTAAAAACTAATCTAAACTATAAATTAATCTAAAACTTAAAACTAATCTAAGAATTAAAAATTAATCTTAAAATTAAAAGCTAATCTACAATTAATCTAAATTAACAATTAGTCTAAAATTAAGAATTAATCTAGAATGACGTAAATTCCACCTTAATTTGAAAGGATTTGATCAATTTAAGTCATGATTAAATGCAATTTGTTATTCATTTTAAATACTTTTCTTGCATGAAATCTAGAATTTGTTGTTGTTCTTTGATCCAAATCCTAATTAAGACTATGTGAGAATTGTAGGATTTATTTTAAACCAATTTTTTTTAAAAAAAAAATGTCATCAATTTTAACCCCTAATTAGGCTATGTGAAATTGTAGTCAATTAAAAACCCCCTAATTAGCATTAGATGAAGATTTTTTGTTCATTTTAGACCAATTGAAGGAATATTCAAATAAACTCTAAATGTTATATTTTCTTCCAACTATGTAGATCTATAATCAAAGTCACCAAAGCACCTAAAACCTGCAAAAACCCACAAAATTTGATCAAGCGTAATGCATGTTCACATCAGATTCACCAAATGTATCTAGGGAAAATGGTTAAAGCATACATGATATCAAAATTATGAGACCACAAAGAAAATATCATGAATAAAATCCCAATACATCAACAAAATTGTGAGAAGAAATACATAAAGAAAGAAATGGAAATTGAAACCCTCGTAATGTGCTTCTCTCACTCCATTTTGTTGTCCATATTCCTTCAATAGATTTGATGTGTAGCTCTCAAATATGATCAAATGCACTAAATATTGAAAGCAATTTGATAGGATGATTGCAAGGAAATCAAAGATATGGTCTCTCCTAAATTGAGAAATAAGTCCTCAATTTATAGATTTCGAAAAGATAATTCAATGGAAAAGATTGAATGGAAGGATAAGTTAGAAGGGAAACTTGCATTTAAAAGTGGAGGACAAAATGAGTTAACTAAAAATAAATAAATAAAGTATTTATTTTCATCAAAATATACTTTTTCGAAAGTGTAGAAATGAAAGAGTGAAGGATGAGTTAAATTGAGAAAGAGAAGAGTTAATTGAAAATAAATAGTTTATTTATTTTCAATTAACTCTTCTCTTTCTCAATTCAACTCATCCTTCACTCTTTCATTTCTCCACTTTCAAAAAAGTATATTTTGATGAAAATAAATACTTTATTTATTTATTTTCAGTTAACTCATTTTTTCCTCCACTTTTACATGCAAGTCTCCCTTCTAACTTATTCTTGCATTCAATCTTGTTCATTGATTATCATTCAATCTTTTCCATTCAATTATCTTTTTTAAATCTATAAATTGAGGACTTATTTCTTAATTTAGGAGAGACCACATCTTTGATTTCCTTGCAATCATTCCATGAAATTGCTTTCAATATTTAGTGCATTTGATCATACTTGAGAGCTACATATCAAATCTATTGAAGGAATACAAAGGAAAAAAAAATGGAGTGATAGAAGCACATCACAAGGGTTTGCATTACCATTTATTTATTTATGCATTTTTTTCTCACAATTTTATTGATGTATTGGGATTTTAATTCACGATATTTTCTTTGTGGTCTCAACATTTTGATATTATGTATGATTTAACCATTTTCCCATGATAAAGAGCTACCTATAGATAATTTTTCACATAAGTTGAAAAGATAAATGTAGAGACATGTAAAAATAAAATGTGTACAATAGACTATGTTTATTGTAGTCTAGTGCATGTAAGAACTCATGTATGCATGTATATCATATATTACACAATGATGAAGCTGGAAAAAAAATCTATGTTCTCATAGATGATTTCATTTTTTGTAGTTCTTTTTTTGTTGTAATAACTTTAAGAAAAGAGAATGTTGATAAAGAATTGGGCAAGATGGAACTTGTCTATAATGTTGATAAATATAGTGAAAGAATAATATATGGGAGATCAAGTGTTTGAAAACATAACCAATTCTATGGATGAAATACCCATATATTGTTAAAAGGAAAACATCAAAGAAATATCAAAGGTTTTTCTTCAAAGAATAAAATGAACACAAATAACTTTATAAACATACCTAATTTTGATATGTACTAGAGCCTATCTATCCATATAGGAAGAAAAGAGTTGAATGTATAACTTAGTAAAATATAATTTTATTAAAAAAACCTTGTTTATGCTTACATTTACGGTCATCTTTTAGTCAACAATTGTCCCACAAATGGACTTCATATCTCCTTTTCCATCTATGCTTTCATTGAGCCCAACATGATATTACAACAAAGCAAAATTTTATTTGAATCTATCAAAGTTTATCTTGCTAGTTAGATGTGTATGGAATGACAAAAAGACATTGAAAAACAACTTACAACAACAATAGGAGGCCAAACTTTGTAGGTTGTGGAGCACAACACTTGTAGAACCCTCCAATTTTCTATCTAATGTAGGTACATGGAAGGATTTTTCAATAGTTTTTTATCAAAGAAACACCATAGTTGCGCATTTCACAATGCAACCAAAACAATATATATCCTCACACTACAACATTGAATATTTTATTTACTTCCCCCCACCCCATCGTACAATAACGAAAAAGATTCCCAGGAAATGCACCACAAATTGCATGGAGTCTTATCATATATTAGAAAAAAAAACAATGTAGACAAGTCTATATATTTCTGAACATAATATACATGAAGAGAAAAACAATGAAATTATGAAAAGAGAATTCTATAGCTAGACATTTTCTAGCTATTTAAGTCAAATAAAACCAATTGAAAAGCTAGGAAGAACACATAAGAATATGTGCAAGAAAATAATCAAGGACAAATGAGAAAACTTAGGGTATATAGGCACAAAAAATGGAAAATAGAACATAGATGTAGAACTTTAAACTTATTAGTCAAATGCAACACAATTTTTTTGAGAATGTTTCTAGAGTATGTGCATATATAGTTTAATATACTCAAATTTCCAAAACATGTTACTAACTTATAGAAATTTTGGTACATATACATATACATATACATATATATACATGTACATATGCATATGCATATACATATACATACATTTTTCATCCTTTGTTTATTGTTTGTATTTATCTCTGTGCATCTTTGGCATTATACCCATTACAATAGGAGCTATTGTAGTTAAATCTTCTTTCTTTTGCCTAAAAATATTATTAGTGTTAGTAAAAAAAATTCCCTTCATTTATTATTTATACATATGCATATACATGTATACATATACATTTACATATACATATACGACAATGTGAAACTAAAAATAAATAATAGCATTTATAATTGGTTCACCAAATCTATTTATTGATATGTGAACATTATATAGTTGGGATTGCTGAACATACTTTTTAGATCACCCATCCTGAAGTAGATGTATATGCAACATGTAATGCACATAATCATCATATAAAAAAATATGAGGCACACACACCAAAACACTCTTTCCTTGTAGTGTATGTAGTCAAAAGTGCTATAAAATCCATAGCAAACATCACTTGCAATTTCTTGGCAAATGCCATGAATTATAAAGTCATAAAAAACACCACGAATTTCATAGCATCTCCCTGTATTATTTGTAGGGAAAAATAGCTCCTCTATTTCTTCATCCTCATAGTCTCAAGTGAAATATGTGGTTCACAAATATTTAACCAATGAATTGCATATCCCATTATTACAATTATCCAAATTTCAATTAGAAAAAAAAACCTGGTCACCAGGAAAAAATAGTTTCATTTTTATGAATTAAATGGCATGTCATTAACTATACTCATCTATCTATTTGGAAAGCTAGATTCTTGGGATACATATACATATACATATACATATACATAGACATACATATACATATACATATGCATACACATACACATACACATACACATACACATACACATACACATACACATACACACACATACACATATACATATAAATATACATATACATATACATACACATACACTTTTCACCCTTCATTTATTATTTTTAGTTATCTCTATGCATCTTTGGCAATATACCCATTACCATAGGAGCAATTGTAGTTAAATCTTCTTTCTTTGGTCAAAACATTTTCAATAAAAATTTCATTTTCAATTTCAATGCAATGTTCAATATTTTCAAATTAGATTTCATCTTCACTTGAATTAAGATTTAATGGTTCACAAGAAGCTTCAATTTGAATGTTTTGCATACCTTTTCTTCTTTTCCTATGACTTTCTCTATCATTTTCTCTATATGCTTCAATTTTATTTGTTGTTAGTTTCCTTTTACTTTGCTTCTTATGCTAATTGTTACTCCCCATTGCACAAAAAAAAAATCACACACAAATGATTGGAATTCTTAAAAAAGTGTTAGAGAATCTTTGTAAAATTAAATTTTGACAGATGCATACAAAAAGCATGAATAATGCATGAAAAAAGGAATGTACGGATCATGTACTTTTTTACGAATGATGCTTTATTTTATACTCTTCAACAAAAAAAAGGTTTATATGTGCAAATGTATATCTCTTTAGCTTCATTGTTGCTCTTTAAGTTGGTTTTTGCAAGATGCTCTATTTTATAGACTTCAATGAAAAGAGGGCACATCGTTACCATTTTGAGTGCACCAAAATCACCCTTTCCATCATGTGTCCACATATAGTAGACTCTGAATGGTATAAATACTCATCATTGAAGGTCAATGAGCACCAGTAGGATATTGTGGATAAAGCGAAAAGAGAGCATGATAAGAGGCATGAGCTTGATGCAAAAAGGATTCATGAAACATTATGCACTCTTGACCCCTTCCTCCTTAATCACATCAATTGTTTCATTAAGCCTTTTTCCATCAAGCTAATTCCTCTTGTCATGAATGACAAGTGTTTGCTCGTGTAAGGGTTAATGCATCATGGCATTGTTGTATGTGGCATAGGAGAAAGTAAAAGTAGTATTCAGTGTTGTAGTGTGACAAAGTATAAAAGCATACATGGGAAAAGGGTCAAAAATAACATTGGATAGCATTAATTTTCACATATAGTTCACATTCTATACCATTCCCTTTGAATGGATTTTAACTTAAATTTATCAAAACCATAAAAACCAATAAGTTGTACAAAATTTGTATAGTAGCAAAGATGCACACAGATAACAAGGAACAATAACCAAAGAAAAAAAAATAGACATACCAAAAATAATTGAAACTAGTTCAAAGGCACACGTCAATGCTATGTTTGTAGTTTATGCCAAACTACAAAATTTCAGAATTTTGAAAGTTAAAAACAATTCTTGTCACAAGGAAAATAGAATAAGAAAATCCTAAAGTTTCATGCCAAGCAAAACAACCATATGAAGCAATAAGCTCTAAAAAATTTGTATAGCACCAAAGATGCACAAAGATAACAAGGAAAAATAACTAGAGGTTGAAAAACATACACATATAAAAAAAAAATTGAAATCAGTTCAAAGGCACAATACCAATCTACAAAATTTCAGAATTTTGAAAGTTAAAAAAAATTCTTGTCACAAGGAAAATAGAATAATAAACTCCTAAAGTGCCATGCCAAGCAAAAAAATACATGAGGGCACAATCCTTAATTAAATGCACAAAAACATTGATACAAGACAATATCATGAAACATATTGATACAAGACAAGCAATCTATGTAACAGTTGGCTTGTCAATTTAAAAGTCAAGCTACATTATTTGGCACTAAATATTATACGAAAATAGGGAAACTATAAAAGAGCTATTAGAAATATAGTTAAAAAGCTTGAATATGCTCCAAACTCAAATCTTTACAACAATTTCTTCACTTGAACAAGGTTCTTCATTTGAACTACATTCTTCACTTTGAATGTTGTTTGTAAGTAATTTCACATACATACATGTCCACATATAAAAAAATTTGGTGAAAGATTAAAAATTATAGTAAAACACTTAAGAATAACAAAAAATGACACATGATAAAAAATCACAAAATTTCACAATTCAAAAAATTGAAAAAAATCCTTCTTATAAGAACAATAGAATAATTTTTCACAGGGAGCTTCAAACAAATAAAGGAAAAATAATATCATGAAAAATATTAATACAAGACAAGCAATCTATGCAACAGATGGCTTTTCAACTCTAAATTCGAGCTGCATTATTTGGCACTCAGTATTATAGACAAATAGGGAAATTGTAAAAGAATTATTAGTAAAACATACATATATATACACATGTATATATATACATATACATATACATATGGTTGGGTAATGTAAGGTGATCAAGCGATGGGCCAAAAGTGGCAATGTTACGGGTATGTGGGTTGATGACCTTTACCTAAACGTTGAAATGAAAAGGGTTTTTAAAGATATTCTCAGCTTTCCACCAATATAAATTATGCTTTACTTTGAATCTAATAAGTAAATTATTATTCAATTTCTATTTGAATTACTACTAAAGTCCCTCGGATTGATAGACTGGATGAAAAATCTATAGATTTCAAATGATAGCACATTTTTGAATCCAAAAACATATGTCACATTCTATGCTTCAAGTAACACTATAGGATTAAAAATGAAAATTAAATTTCATGAAATTCTTGACCAAGTTAAGGTGGTCAGACATATGAAGCTTTTATATTTTTTAAAGTTGTAATAAAAATTCATAATTAATTATTTACTTGGAAAAAAATACAAAAAATTATGCATCACATCAGGATATGAGTCCTATACTTAGATCTAAAATATTATGATAAATAATTATCATTTTATTGTGGTTAGGGTGGTCAAACTGACACCTACTTTTTTTCCTAAAATTTAAGTACTACTACATTGAAATTTCAAATTTTCACCAAACAAATTGTTTTTTTTTTAAAACAAACCCACTAGTTTGTGAAAACTACATTCAGTTTACTATATATTCTATTCTTACTTTTTTTTGAAATAATATAGATAACTTATTCAAATTTTTACGTCAAGTTGCCTAACTCTGATTTTTCTGAATTTTTTGCCACTTAAGGGTCTATTTTTCCCATGATGATCCTGCACATACCCATATGTATATGCATATGTATATTTATATTTATATGTGTGTGTGTATATATATATTGAACCAAATATTTTAAAGGTGTAAAATGCTATGCCTCTTGTTTGCTCAATTAGGGTCTTTCACCTAATGGAAAGAGATAGATCCCACACCCAAAATCTTGGTGGTTCACTCAAATTAATGTATGTATGATGAAATTATGACTAAATGAAATAATCCAAATGTAGAAAACTAATGAAAGCTATTTATTATTGAATGGAAACTAAAGAAATACAACTTGTTGGAAAACACATTGTGATATGCAAAAATACCTATAAATGAATGCAAAACTAAACAGAAATGGATGAAATTGGAAGTGTGCAATTGAGATCTAGATAAAGACTAGAAATTACTTTTGGAATGCTACTAATACTGATTTTTTGGCCTGGTGGGACTCACTCGCCATTTTGGGTGAATGAGTCCCAATTTTGTAAACTGTATCGGGCCCCATTTTAGACAAATAGGTGTCTAAAAATGCAAAAAACCCAAAATAGGCTTGGAAGTGGGACTCATTTTCCACCCATGCTGAATGAGTCCACTTTTGAATTTCTAAAGATTCAAAGGTGGAAATAGGAGCTTTTAGTTGGCACTTTCTGCTTCTCCAGGTGTCAGGTTATGAAATTGTCAGATTTAGGCCTAAAAATGACTTTTTGTGGGTATTTTTACTTATCCAATGAAGAGATGGGTTGAAAAAATTTACAATGAAATATTTAATGATTTCCAAGCATTCAATATGTGTAAATCTACAAACACACAAGACAAGAAAGAGAAGTGTTGGATGTTAGGGCATGGTGGTTTGCCTTGGTCAAACCCCTTTTAGGTAATTAAACCAAAATAGAGAAAGAATGTAATGAAACATGCAATGATGGAGTTTATTACCTTTACATAATGATTGATCTTCAATTTTTGCAACAAAACATGAATAACCTACCCTTGAATGTCTTAGGAAGTAATCTTGGTGACTTACAATGATGAAGGTTCTGTAACTTGCTTCACTTGAAAAAGAGAATGAATGATGAATGAATGATAAGAGATGTATGTATGAGTTAGGAGATTATGAATTAGGGATTAGAAGGTTTTATTTATAGTCAATTCTCCTAATTTACCTGTAAATTGGATCCCCAAGGCCTGCATGCACAAAAATAAAACTTAAATTCCAAAATTTCCTCCTCAAAAGACAAAAATGGCCCAAATGGGACTCATTCACCACCTTCGGTGAATTAGTCCCACCTAGAAGGGACTCATTCACCATATGTGGTGAATTATTCCTAGAGGGGTCCATTTGCCAACTAGGTTTTTAGGAGATAAGAAAATAAGGTTTATATGATGTCTATGTCAGTTATTTCATCAAATATTACCTCAAAATGCACAATATGGGGTAATAGGTGCCTATTAATGATGATGTAAAGGTCAATTAGGTCTTGGGACACAAAATTCAATGTGAAGGTGTGATTAAATACACTTTACAATAGTAAAATGAGGTCCACACAGCCTAGAAAGGCACAAGAACCAATGTGAATGTGTAAAAAACATTAGAACACTAGATTAACATTAAGTTTATTTTATAATCCTTCTAGATTAATGTGAGGATGTATTTAAATATATTTTATAATGTTGAATTAGGGGAAAATGGGTTTATTAAGTCTAGAAAAGCATGAAAGTCCTTTTACAACACTTTACAACACATTTACAAGACATCGATAAATGCATTTGAAAGGGTCCAGGACCTAGTTTGGATGTGAAAAATAACTCACAACACCAAATCAAGGTCTTATTAAGTCCTATTTATCATGAATTATTTCCCCAAATCAATCAAGGTTTTTTTTTATGTCACACACACACACACACACACACACACACACACATATATATATTTATACATACAATGTGAACTATATGTGAAAATCAATGCTTTGAGACATAGAAAGATACATATACGCATATATATATTGAAGAAAAATAGGGTAATTGTATAAGATGTGTGAGAGTAACATTTATTTGCTACTAAATATTATAGACAATCAAGAAATTGGAAAAGGGCTATTAGAAAAACAGTTAACAATCAGAGGAAAATGACAAATGTTTGAAAACCCACATTGAATAAACTTTAAAATATGGAGATGATAATGAATAGTTTTCTATGGAGAACTAGAAAAAATAATATCATGAACAATAATTTGCTATGGGGAATTTCAAATAGTTGAGGAAAAACAAAATATCACATACCATTTCATAGGATAGAAAATATACACAAAATCCTCTTGTGTTGCTCACATTTCTTTAGTTGAATCCAGTTCAAATGAAGAACCTAGAGTAAGTGAATAAATTGTTGTTACACCTTTTCCACATACCAATAGAATTTCAGGTAAGCTCGAATACACTCCAAATAGAAAAATACACACACACACACAAATATATATATATAAAAACACACAATGTGAACTATATGTGAAAATAAATGCTTTGAAACATAGATAGATAAATATACGCAAATATATATATATATATATATATATATATATTGAAGACAAATAGAGTAATTGTATAAGAGGTATTAGAATAACACTTATTCACTACTAAATATTATAGACAATAGGAGAAATTGGAAAAGAGCTATTAGAAAAACACTTAACAATCATAGGAAAATGATAGATGTTTTAAAACCCACATTAAATAGAACTTTAAAATATGGAGAATAGAAGAGGAAAACTACAATAATGAATAGTTTGTTATGGGGAACTAGAAACAAGAATATCATGAAGAATGGTTTGTTATGGAAACTTCAAACAGTTGAGGAAAAACAAAATATTACATATCATTCTATAGGATAGAAAATACTCACACAAGCCTCTTTTGTTGCTCACATTTCTTTTGTTGAACCCAGATCAAATGGAGAACCCATAGCAAGTGAAAAAATTGTTGTTACACCTTGTCTACATACCGATAGAATTTGAGGTAAGCTCGAATATGCTCCAAACTCAAATATATACAACAATTTCTTCAGTTGAACTGGGTTCTTCATTTGAATTGGATTCTTCACTTTGAATGTTCTTTGTAAGTAATTTCACATACACACATTTCCACATATAATTTTTTTTGGTGAAATATTAAAAATTACTGAAAAACACTTAAGAATCATAGGAAAATGACATATGATCAAAAACCCCAAAATTTCACAATTTAAAAAATTGAAAATAATCCTTCTTACAAGAACAATAGAATAATTTGTTACAGGGAGATTCAAATATATTAGGAAAAAATAATATCATGAAACATATAATTGATTCAAGACAAGCAATCTATGTAACAGTTGACTTGTCAATTCTAAATTCAAGCTACATTATCTAGGACTTAGTATTATAGAGAAATAGGGAAATTGTGAAAGAACTATTGGTAAAACATACATACATATATATATATATATACATATACATATATATATATATATACATAAATATATATATATATATGTATATATATGTATATATATATATATATATATATGTATATATATATATATATATATATATATATATATATATATATATATATATATATATATATATTTATATATTTGTGGTTATATATATATTTTTGTGAGCATACATATACATATATATATATATATATATTTGTATATACATATACATATATATATATATATACATACATTGTGAACTATATGTGAAAATAAATGTTTAAAAACATAGACAGATACATATATGCACATATATATTGAAGACAAAAAGAGTAATTGTATAAGAGATATTAGAATAACACTTATTTGCTACTAAATATTATAGACAATAAGGGAAATTTGAATAGAGCTATTAGAAAAACACTTAATAATCACAGGAAAATGATAGATGTTCAAAAAACCACATTCAATAGAACTTTAAAATATGGAGAATAGAAGAGGAAACTATGATAATGAATAGTTTTCTATGGGGAACTAGAAAAATAATATCATGAAGAACACTTTATTATGGGGAACTTCAAATAGTTGAGAAAAAAAAAGATAGACAAAAAGGGAAATTGGAAAAGAGCTATTAGAAAAACACTTAACAATCATAGGAAAATGAGAGATGTTTGAAAACCAACATTAAATAAAACTTTAAAATATGGAGAATAGAAGAGGAAAACTACAATAATGAATAGTTCGCTATGAACAACTGGAGAAAAGAATATCATGAAGAATAGTTTATTTTTAAACTCAAAGAAGTTGAGATAAAAAGTGGTGCCTGAAAAGAGCTATTAGAAAATCAATTTTAATCAAAGGAAAAATGATGATGTTCAAAACCCACATTAAATAGAACTTAAACATGGGAGAATAGAAGAGGAAACCACGACAATGAATACTTGCTATAAAGAACCAAAAACAGCAATTATCATGAAGAACAATTTGTTATGGGGAACTTCTAATAGTTGAGAAAAAAAGAATATAATGAAAGATATTGATACAAGACACATGACATGTTCCATCCAGACAAAATAACCATGAAAATTAATAGTTTTTTATAAGGAGATTCAAATAGATGAGGGAAAAACAATATCATAAAACATATTGGTACAAGAAAAGCAGTATATGTAATAGTTGTAAGGTGTTAGAATAACACTTAAGAATTGTTATCACTTGAAGTTGCACCTTTGTTGAACCTTATGTTCAACACCTTAGTGTAACATGGGAAGACCTCCAAAGTTGTGGGTCACTTGAAGATAGAGGTCAACCTCCGGAGAAGGCTAACTTCCTTTGGGTATCACCTAAACTAATGATCTTGTAAATGGAAAAGGGAGGAGTACATGAAAATGAAACAAAACTATGGTGATAATAATCATCTCCCATTTATTATGAAATCATGAAATGAAACAAGAAGAAACTACACTGGGAAACTTAATTGCTACTGTTTCACATACTCAAAAAAACTCCTTTTAGACTTATGCATCATTCTTACCAGGTTTGATCTACATACACATCTTAGGAAGGAAAGATAAATTTCACAACTCTAAGGTATGAGTGCAGAATTATAAAACACAGTTAAAGACTCGCATAATCAAAAGAAATCTTGATATAGAAATGAGAGTAGTACAAACATGAACACTATCATCCAAGGTAACTCTGTGTTGTATTCCGACCTAGCTGAGTTAAGCAAAACATGACTGTATTGAGGAAGGATTAAACATAGCATGGCACAAATCTATAATCTAATGCTCGGGGCTCAGAAATGTCACAGTCCAGCAAGGACACCACAAACCTAGAAATTTTTTTTGAGTTGCATTACAGCTACTTCTTATCCTTCATGTAATTATTTTTGAGCACCCACTTAAATGCCATGATCATGAGGCAGCCATTTTTCCCTATCAGGTGTTTAATCCTCTCATTGCTAACTTTTCCTATAAAAGAGTTATGCAGCTTTCAGATCAAGAGCTAAATTAGGGTACCTAGGCTAGTCATGATGGCAATGAGCATTCTACACACTAGAAAAATGGAAAATGCAATGGGAGGAGCTCACTAACTCAAATGCTAACTCATTGAATTTTTCACTAAGTTGATATCGCTATTTATAGAAAAGTGTGCATCAAAGATCTCAAAAAATATAAAACCTATCTTTTGTTGGGTGGTGATGAATTTTTTTTTAAGGCACTAAGATGTGAGGAATAAAACATATGGAGGATCTTAAAACAATATTTAATAAATTAATTCAAGCATTGGGAGTAAATGCTCACATTTACCAAATGCTACCATGTGTCCATCATCATCATCATCATCAATGCCATCCTTCTCGCTTATGCGAAAAGACATTTCTTAAAGAGCTAAACTCTACTAAACTAAATGAAAATATATTTTTGAACTACGCTTCCATCTCTCAAAGCATGCTTTCCATTGCTAAAGGCAAGTTTCCCATCACTCAAGGATTATTTGTGAAAAGGGCGGCGTAAGGAATGTATTAAATATATTCTCAAAACAAAGTTGAAATTCTCAAGGGATATAGATCCCACTCCACACATATCACCTCGCTAGAAATACTTCATGAACTATTGGTAATAAAATAAAATTACTGCATGTATGTGTCAAGATTGAATGCACCCAAAAAGTGGTTTTTGCTAGGTATTGAAACTATCAAGCAACTACTGCTACGAAGATTTTTTCTACAAATCCTTCTAGGAATGCAACAATAGTGGATGCATTATCTTCTAGTCAATAGGTGGGAGTCTTATCTATGAGACCACGCTACACCAACATCTTTGGAAAGGCTTCGTATGCTAGTGCCCCAGTGCTAGATGACAGGATTTTTGTGCATACCAAAACCATACAAGAAAGAAAATTTTTTAATGATGAAGTGGTTAAGGATTTTGTTGATAATATTTATGACCCAAATTGCATGTAAACCCTTAAAACCTTAGGGAAGGAGCAATGAAAATTGTTCGCTAATGAGTCAACCGAGGGATTTGCAACATGACTCTAGTATTATGGTTTTCCACAATTCATATTTCCCTCCATGCATCCATGCCCAAAGCCAGTGGATGCATGTGTGAAAAGGCTCATTAAAGAAACATTGGTTATCAGTGGCAACAGGTTGAGGGTTACCATCACCATGTTAGCCATCTAGGATATGGTGTGCATCCTTATAAACTAGGATGTCAAGAGATTCCAATGTAGAATAATGGAATATTTATAGAGAGCCAGAGATGAGCAATTAAAATTCTATATGGATCAAACAAATGAGAAGCCAGATGGAAATGAACTCGTCTTCCCTCTAGCACATAGAAAGTTCAAATTAGATGTGTAGGTTTTTTTCTCAATCTTAGCTTATATTTATAGTTTAGAAGATGAAAAAAAGGTTTATGAGTGGCAGGCGGGCTTGGCCTTCATGGTGAAGAATGAAAGAAGCCAAAAGTAGTTTGATTTCATCAAGGAAATAGAAGACAAGATGGTGGAATGATTAATAAATTATGGCACTGCTTTTCAATTTAGGTATTCTTCTTTTCTAGTACACTTTATTTTACATCAAAGCCCTAAATTATTCAATGGTCATTTTCCACTTAGTAGGTTTGATGCAATACAATTATACAAGCTAGTTTCATCATGGACCCATGTGCTTTATAGCACATGGGATTATTATTCATTTGTTGATTATTTTCTACAACTGGTGCTCTTGGATTTGTCTCTATGGCCTCCAAGTTGGTTTTCACCTGAAGCTTTAGAATGGATGAAGAGCCATTGGACCACGATGGATTATTTTCTAGGAGTTGAGTTTTCTTTCATTAGATATCATGGTTTTATTGAGTTTCCTTTTAGGCTCCCTAAATTTGTAATAGACAAGGCCTTCACTTTTGAGTCATGCCATTAGGAAACCATTATCAAAAAAGCCTATAGCAATGGGAGGCATACAAATGCACTTTAGCCACTTACCCTTACCATTGTAAAAATTCAAGTAACACTTGTGAAAAGGGAGGAACGAGATGTGTTGACTAGAAAGTTTCCTCTTCTGGGCCTAGTCCTCATTTGTGACACATGGAGGTACAATCTTGTGGGACATCGACTGTAAAACATGAAGAGCAAGAATATTTTGAGTCAAGGAAGAACCCAACAAAAGAAAGGAAGGAGGTCTACATTGACCTAGCCTTTATACCATATGTACGAACCCCATGGCTCAACTTCTATGTTTGAGTGGTGGAGTTTTGGCAAAGCATCTAGATGGGAAAGTCCCTCAAAACATAGCTAAAGCATTTGGGATGGTCAGAAGATGGTTGATTTCTAGAAATACGGGAAAGAAATAAAATTTACAAGTCTCTATATGGAGAGGTTAAACCAAATGATGATAATTTCAATAAAATCTACATCACTGAGGTTGGATCTGATAATATTAATCCTAAATCAGATCAATAAAGCAAACAAGAGCATGCACTAGTTTTCACCCCTCCATCTCAAGCACCCTACACAGGCAAGGATATGGGAACATGATCAAAATACAAATAATTGTAGATGGCATCCTTTGACAACCCTTCACCAAGGAGAAAGAGGAGTTAGAGGTCTCCAAAAGGGTCTCCCATAACTCCAAGAGACCAAGGTTCATTAGGATTAGTCACTAAAGAATTTGAATCAACCAATGCATCTCCTATAAAGAGGAGGAGAGTCATATACTTGGGAAGATTAGGAACATGATACAAAGAAGAAGAAGAGGTAGAATTTATTCCACTAGGATTTTCGGCTTCGACAACCCAAGTAAGTTTTGCACCCACCCTCCTTTCTTCAACTACGTCTTTGGTTGGTGCTCCCCTTTCATCTACAAAGGGAAATATTCCATCCATGGACTCCAACATCCTTGTTTTGAATACACCCATGGTTGTATTTAACAATGAATCCCATGAGGAAACCCCATGCGTAGAGCATGCATCTTCCACTTCTACTGCAATTCACTCTTTAATTTCCCTATCAAGGGCACCAATTATAAACACTAATTCCCCCATTTAAGTTTTGTCACCTACTTCCAAACCTATGTCCCTTTCTTTGCCTACTTCCCCTTATACTTTGATGGGTGTTTCCCCTTCCCAATCCATGTATGGAATTCCACCCTTTTCAATGCTAACACTTTCTTTTGCTTCCCCACAACCTCAACTAGTCAAAGCTTTTCCTTCTATCACTCTCTATAGTCTCCTTGTTGGTGTCTTGCTAAATTCACACAAATTATTGAATCTCCATAGAGCCTCCATACTCATACTGAAGTAACCAAGCAGGCCTGACAAAATCACAAGTGGAAGTTATAGAAAAAGGACACAACAAATCCAACTACCCAAAAGTTTGAGGCTTGTTTTGATGGAGAGTTGAATGCGCTATTAATTGAATCTATGAGGCCATTAGCATCCAAACCCAAAGGAGAAATGCAGTTCAAAGATTATGACATCAGAGCCATGGGTCTCAATTTGAGTGAGACTCTTCCACCTGACAAAGTGGTCTTGGCCAAAGCAACTCAGAAGGTGGTCTATACTGACTATGAGAAAATGGACAATAAATTGATAAAACACGAGGTAGAGTTGGAAAAAATAAAGAACACAATGGATAGGCTACAAGAAGAAATTAAAAGAAAGGATTTGGTGGTAGCTCACTTAAGACAAATGCAGGGTCAATAGGGTGATGCAACTAAGTTGCTTGAAAAGGCCTAAAGTGAGAGAGATCAACTTGATGCCATGGTAGAAAGATTGAGATACGAGATTGTGGTCAAGCGTGAAATGGCTGCGGAGCATAAACAAAGGGAAAAGTAGTTGGAAAGAAATATAGCCAGAATGAACATCATATATAATGAGTTGCAAAAGGTGCTACAGGAAATAGATTGAGAAAAGGAGGACATGCTAGATAAATTGGCTAAAACCTCTGATGACCTTCAAGAGGTCCGAGCAGGAAAGAGAAAAGCAAGAGAAGCAAGGTGTTGAGTCTACTTTAAAATTTCATGATGAAGAGATGGAAAGTAGTGCTCAAAAACTTCAAAATCTCTCCAAGAAAGGAATCAATTAGAAGAAGAATTGAAGGCTAGTGAGGTCTAATTCTAGTATGAATTAGACACAGTGTACATAGGGATCCGATCTTCTCCCAATGCTTAAAAAGTTAATATCTACCCACTATGATAGGATCAAAGTTGCGGTGGTAGCTTTGAAGCTATTTTGCACTTTTTATTAGATGCATAGGAGTCAAACACAAAAATTAAATCAACATTCAACCAGATTCTCCACACAGTCACTCCCTAAGCTAAGGAATTTATAGCCTTGATCACATGACTATGTAAGGTGACTGAAGAAGCCTTAAGAGATTTCAAGATCCCTGACCAAAGAGCATCTACAAGGAAAGAAAACAAATTCATCTTATGCAAAAAAATTGCAAAAAAAAGCATAAATTATCAGGCGATATTTGATATGAAAGTTAGTGAGATTAGAGAAGAATTCAAAGTTTTGCTCCAATCTAAATTACCCACCCTATTCTCACAAGACAAAGGAGTGTTGGAAATAGAACAGATCACCAATGTAATCAAGCTTTGGATCCAGGATTCCACAACACTCAAGAATTTGAGCCTATCACCCATAGTAGAGGAGATGAAGAAGGAAATTCTTTCCCTCTCCAAACTTTACTATTGCATTGGAGTTGTTTCATCAAGGTGGGGAGGAGTTTCTTTTAGAGAGGTCCTTAATCTTGATCAGTCCTATGAGACATTGCATGTTCTCATCCCACCCACTGATGGAGAATGGGAGACCCAACACACCACCTTTCCTAAACTCTAAAGATAATTTTATATCTAGGTTTGCACCTTTGCAAGTGAAGGCCCCCTGTGAGTCACCAGAACTATGAAGCTAAATTTTTCCTTTAATGATTTTCATCCCTTGCAGCTATCCATTTGGCCTTTACTTATTTTCCATGTTAAGATGACTTTGTTCCCTGAAGGCTAAAATATATTCATGCTAAAAAGCACACAATGCACCATGTTGTGGCTACATGTATTTTATTTATATCATATTCCTTTCAGGCCTAGACCAGTACACATGTCAACTCGATGGTGATTTCCTTGAAAGAATTCTCAAAAATTATAAAATTACCTCCCAACTTTCCACATTAGCCATCTCATTGGGTAGTCCATATCTTTTGTGAATATAACTCATTTGGGTAGAGTGTGTTGGATGGTGTGGCAAATTTCTTACTTTCTATAGTAGACTATTGGGGTGGTGTCAATTTTCTTCATAGTTGATCAATCAGATTTTTCCAGGCTATGTTGAGATATGATTATCTTCTAATAGCATATCTTCGCAGAGCTTCTACAGGATTTGGAGCTATTAATGAAACAACTCAGACTTTATGAGCAAATATTTTTGTGATCCAATCTAGTCCTAGATCGGATTGCAGTCTATAAACTAAAAAAAGTCTCGCATTGTTTCTCCTCTACTAGTTTTGGCGGTGGCTCTCCCTCCTATCTATTTAAAGGAATTTGTTGCAAATAATAAAAGATATTTTGAATAATCTTATTCAAGAATTATGTTATGAATCTTCAAAAGAAGATAGTTTTTAGGGAGTTTTTAATTTCTTAGTGA
>VDFB02000363.1:7858957-7920496 GCA_007258455.2 Sequoia sempervirens | reverse complement strand
ATTAGACCCCTTTGATATTGTATTTTATCGGTCTTATAGGTTTTGATTGATTGGGTTTTGATGCCCTAATTGTAATGTAAGTCAATAGGCCTTGCGAATTAGGGTTTTTCATTTCGTGCCCTTTTTGCCTAAATTCCCTAGCTCGCTTGATCTGGTCCTATTTTTTTGAACAGAGTCGAGCTTGATTTCTACCTCCCCACACCTTTTTTTAACTTAGGCACAAATTGCTGTTGATGTGCGAGGAGAATCCACTTAACTCTGGTAGTACATGCTAGAACTAGAGCTAGAAATGAACTCATCCATTGAACTTTCGCATCAGAGTTCAGTTCCAAAAATGAGTCTGCCTCCAATGGGTTCAAATTCTGATTCAGATCTTGCTAGCTTAGTGGGATCAAGTCATCAAAAGTTACAAGGTTTTAAAACTTTGAGAGATTTAGTTTCTGATCGAGTCCTGGTCTTGGTTCTAATTATGTTATTTGTTTCAGCTCTCTGGTTCCTAATTGTCTCCTGGTGCTACTCTCGGAAGGTTTAAAATTTCACTAAGTATGGAGGGTTACAAAGGGAAGAATAAAGAAGTATGAAAAGATAACACTTGTAATGATGATTCTCATACCTTCTATTGGTCTATTCCAAGTTTTTCTTGCAAGACTAAAATGTTAGGAGCATTTGAGGAAGTCTCACAGAAGGAAGGGAAAGTTCTAGAAAGTTCAAAGGGAGTAAAACCAAAGAAGATAAAGGTGGAGCAATTTCCTTACTCCTTGAGATATAAACACAAATATGCCACCCTTGCAGTGAGCAAGTTAGATTCATAGTGGGCATACATCACAAACACTAATCTGGGCCAATTTAATTGTGAGGAGCTGATTGTAGATACTTTTTCAGAAGATGTGATTGGGAGGAGTGTTAGATAGCCCATTTCAGTCGATCACATGTCACACTCTTCCCTCTATTAGTACCATGCCCAAAACTCATACTCACAATAGCATGGGAATACAATTTTTCATCCAAACAATTCATGGACCTCTATGGGAATGTGACCATTGATCTATCTCCACAAATGATGAGGTTATTTTTTAATGCATCGACCCTAAAGAACCCCAAGCAATTGACTAAAGTAGAGGAATTGAAGTTATTAAATAGGAACAAAGAAGCTAATAGGTCCCACATGAATAACAAGTGGTTGAGAACTAAAAAGAAGTCCTTGACCAAGGTTCCTGAACAACCCAAGAGGGGAGACTTCAAGAAGGAAATAGATGACCTAATCATGATGCTTTCTATGGTGTTTGGAAAGAAAGACTCTACATACTTTAAGGAATGGATGTTTCCATTCATTGAAACTATTTTGGATGGTAGCCAACAATTTGATTGGGTAATGATTTTATTAGATAGTTTGGACAGTCAGATGCTCAAGGTGGGGAAAACCAAGAGCTTCTTCATGACCTCTTATATCATATATTTATTTGCAAGAATGGGCATATTCCATAGATTGAATGCAATGGGAATTTTTGGGGAGTCTCCTAGAAAAAACAAGGCATGGGAGAATTATGATCAACTGACCCTACAAAATTATGAACTACATTATACAAGGGTCAATGATGCATTCCTTTATGTCATCATTAACCAGTTGATAAGAGATGTTGGATATAGGATGAGAAAGGAGGCCATGGATTTTATTGTTGAATGGCCCCATTAGTACATCCAATACCCAAAGTTATCTTATTTTAGGTTAGAAGGTTTTGATGGACATCCTCATTGGCTACCAAGATGCTGCAGTGATAATATTGTTCTTATGGAGTTCATATATTAGGCTATGGGAGTCAATACAAAATTTTCCAACAAACACAAGCTTGGATGCCACAAATTTCCCATGAAATCGAGAGAATATCGTTGTGTTCACAAATTGGTTGCAAAGGCAGTCTATGAAAAATTAAGTTATTTAAAGATGGAATGGTATACAACTAGGAAACATTTTGACCCAGAGCACAAGACGAATGGCCTAGCTCCTACCATTTTTTATATGCATTTTTACTTGTTAGAGGATTTTTGGATAGATATGCAAGATGATTATCATGTAAGGAAAATAAGATATGAAAGGCATACCATCCCAATAATCATTGAATATGGGGAGAAGGAGGACATTCTTGACACACTATCAAATGATGGTCTAGTTTTGGACCCTGGGTATGAAGCAAAATATATAGGTACCGAAGGCTTGGACCCAATAAATTGGGATGAGGAAGAGTTCATTGACATTTAACAAATTTCCACGACTATAATGGATAGAAGCATCCAATGGGTGGTCATGAGGATAAAGGAGCCAGAATCTCAATCCTCAAAGAAGAGGAAAGCAATAGGTACCTAAGGATATAAAAGAACAAAGAGGAGATTAAATCCTAAGGAACACTTGGAGTACTATCCTCCTAGCTCTAGAGGAGATGTTGACCTAGGAGCACCTACTCCAGAAACCTATGAATCACAAGGTGTAGAAACTACAAAAACTAGAGAAGGAGCTTCATCTCAACCTTCTCTCCCAAAGGAATCTACTAGAGAAGTACATACAGGTAGCCTCCATGAGCAGGCTAAGAAAGATAAGCAAAAAGAGATTGAAATTCATTATGTGTGCACCGATTCAGAGGACACACAATCAGACCATGAGCCTCTTGTAATTGCATCTACTGAGGAAATTCAGGATGTTGGAAATGAACATTTCCATACTCCAGAAGGCTAGTGGAAACTATTTGAGGATGTAAAGAAGGAGGTTGATCCACTTCCAAGGCAACAAGAGGCTAAATCTATACCAAAGAATGAAGAGCTTGCAAGCTAGCATAAGGAAAAAGAGGACATATTGCAACAACAAAAGGAAAGTGAATGGAAAGCTAATGCAAAGAGGGATAATTTGACCCTCCTCCAAAAGATTCATGACCTTGAAGAGGAAAAGGCCCAACAAAGAAGAGAAAAGGAAGACCTTGAGGCCAACACCAAGGATATAGAGGAGGCCCAAAGAAAGAAAGATGAAGAAGAGCTCTTGCTAAAAAGGAGGCAAAGGAAAAAGCCAAAAAGGAGCAAGAATCAGTAAAAATGTGGGAGACGATTAAGAAATTGGAAAAACTAAGAGATGAAGTGTTAGAAGAAAGGATATTAGAAGAAGAAAGAAAGAAAGCTTAAGCTGATAGGATTGCTAAAGAAATGGTAGAAAAGGAGCAACAAGAGGTTTATTCTCAACCTAAGGTAGCACTTTGGAAACCCATCTCTTATGCCACTTCTTCTTCACAACAAGTGGTTATTCCTCTTGTTACCACAACATGGTTAAAGCTAAACTTAGAGAGGAATTAGATAGTCTATCCCCAACCCCTAAACTGGGATGATATGATGAAAGAAATTGAGGAGAGGCTCAAGAAAAATGCTCGAGAGCTTCATTCCACCAAACTAATAGATGCTGGAGAGATTATAGCTAGATTTTCCATTCCTATGGTGGACAAGGACAAAAAAGAAGTGTAGTTGAGTGATTATCAATTGGGCACTGTGAACTTGGGGAGACCTACAAGGAACCAAAAAATGGAATTGATTGATATTGTAAAATTTTCCACTAAGTCAAGAATGATAAAGGATAAACAAAGAAAGATTAAGCTCAAAGCTCAATTGGATCAATTGCATAGGTTCTTAAAGGAAATATCCTCTCCTATTTCTCTACAATTTTTTGCTCCTATGACACCAATTTTGGTAAGTAAGAAAGAAGTTGATGACCTTGTTGAAATAAGAAGCAAATAAAGGGATGTTGGATAGATGGATTGATTAGTTCAACCAAGAGGTGGAGGAATTGCTTATTGAATTACATAAGGCTCATGAAAGTGCATGGGAATCAATCAATGACATGACTGCATATGCTGAGATCCTCTTGAAGCAAGAGGAAGAGTACAGGGAACATGTTAAGAAATTGAAGGAAATTAATAAGCTGCCTCAACAGACACTCCTAGAACAATCCATCCTTGAAGAAGGTAATGAGTATTTTATTGATAAAACTATTAACATTATCAAATTCTAGACATCATTTATTTTTGCACATAGGAACGAAGTGCAATAGGATGGGAAAGATTTGATAGATCAGATTGTGGAGTTAGAGGCAATTGTAGTCATGATGGTGAATGAAGATGTCCCAGTAAAGGATGGTTTCCCTGTTGATGAATTAAGGAACAAATGGGATAATATATTTCAAGAGGCAATGCAGAAGGGAGATGATGGTGATGATTTTCTTATTGATAGGTTTGTGGATATAAAGGAGGTAGTGAAGATTGCTCGGAAGGAGCTTGCTAAGTTGGATGATATGCAGAAATTCACCTCTATTGAATTGAGAAGAATAAAGTTTGATGATAATTGGGTAGATGGGCCTGATATGGATATACTTAAACAAGTATCAGATAGTTATGATGAATATTTACTTGAGTAGAAGACAAAGGAGTGAAGTGGTTATGGAATATCATTTTTGAATGATGCATCAAATGATACAACCAACTAGGTAGCTCTCTCCTATTTTTCAGGATCATAAAAGAAGCTTAATTGAGGATCCCAACCAGTTCAACCTTCTCCCTCTTGCATCCAGATTTTGATACAGAGCCACCAATAGTTAACTAAAGATCATAATGGACAGTTACCTCATACAGTTCTAGTTGTTCCTTGATCTATGCATCTCATTTTTTTTATGAGAGAAATTAGTGTTAAACTTTTCTATATGTAGAATTTATCTCCATGTTGTAAATGTCAGCTAATTGAAGAAAGATTAGCTGCCTAAGGAGATTTAGGATAATTTTCATAGTTATTATAAGTTTTTATAGTTTTATGCACAAATACTCAGACACTTTTACAAGTTTCAATACAGTTTATGTTATTTCCAAGTTTTAGTTTTACTGGTGATGTTCATGAACAATAGTCATTCGTATGGTATTCAATGTTGTGAATAAATGTCTGTTATTTGATGAAAGTAAATGTAAGATTCAGAAACTGAGGATATTTTCATTCAATTATCTATGAATGAGATTTCTTTGTGTTTATTGATCTATGAATTTTAATGATGAGTTGGTGATGTGTTCTTGTTGATTTTTCTGTGGATTGTATCACTTAATGGTATAGATTGTTCTATGGATTGTATCACTTAATGGTTTTAGTCTTTAAAAGGAATGCTCATTATGAATTTTGAATGTTTGAATTAAATGAAATCTACATTTATGCTTTACTCTCCTAAGCTTTGCTCCATCTTTTGATGTTTATTTACACCCCCCCCCCCAAATGTTAGGTTAATTTTTACTATGTAGTTTGTATCCCTTTACCAATAAGCCCCTTGAACATTACATTTGCATAGGCCACTAAATGACACCAACATAGTTGAGAACCAACTACAAAGACCTTGGAAGATAGAAAGTTTTAGATTGTTTATCTTTTTCAAGAGAAGTAGAATATAAATATTATGTTTTAATGTTGTTGTGTTACACTAACCATCAATAGAACTGGCACTAGAAGGAGGGCTTGAAGGAAAAAACTGGCTTGAATTGGGTCCTTTTTACCAAAAAGTTTTGGAAGAGTTCTTAGATCTACCACAAATCCAAAACTATTAATTGAACTCTAGACCCCTATTAGGACTAGAACCTGTAAGGTTTTGATCCCACCACCACTTACTCCACCTAGGTTTCCATCAATACCATAGGTGAAACAACCAAATCCACCACCACCACCTATGGCATTCTTTGCCAACAATACTTCACCACTAGGAGTCATTCCTAGTGGCATACATGAAATTCCTAAGAGCCCAAAGAAATTCTATCCTAGGTATGCTCATGGCGAGTCATGAAGTGTTGAAGAGAACATATAGGCATTCAAAGATGCATGTACCCATGCTCAAATTTCTCATTGTGATGTTTCATGTAGAATTTTTCCCTACTCATTGGGAGATATGGATTACTATTGGTATTTGAATGTATCCACTGGATCGATCTTGAGCTAGACGAACTTAGAAGATGCATTCATAAACCAATTTCAGGTTTATGTCAATCCTACAATCTTATATCATCAATTTTCCACTATTAGGAAAGAGCCACATGAACCATTACCCCCTGTTTAATACCATATTTCAAAGGATGTACATGAGGTTACAAGACCCATAATTGGAGGTGAAAAATATTGCTCTCCAAGCTTACCCAAAAGATCATAGATCCCCTAATCGACCTATTTTTGCAGAGAAAATATATAACAAATGACATTAATTCTCTTTCCAAAGTTTACCACCTTGCTATTAAACTACAATAGCAAATTAGTTCACACGCAGGAGCTCTAAGAGGAGTTTTCCCTCCTCTAGGATATTCCAAAGTTCCTAATCCTAACCCATTGTTTAATACAGTCTCGGGGATGTCTCATTCTACATATGGACCCTTAGCTGAGTTATAATCTCCATCTCAACAATTATTCTTTAGTGGCCAAATTCCTGACCCCTCACAACAAGTTCAAAATTCACATAGTCAAGCTGGAGGATCTAACGGGCCATGACACATATGTTAGCTACAACCACTGTAGAAAGTGAACATATTGCTCACCTGACAACATAGTTGTAGACCCTTAAGAAAATATTGTCTCAGGTGACTAATGAGATGGCACAACTCAAGTACAACCCCCCTCAAAACCAAATTAGAATTACCAAAATCAGGGAGGGTATTCCAATCAAAATGTTAACCAAAACCAAAGGAACTTTCAAAACCAAAATTCCCCCAATCAAAATTACCAAAACCAAAATAGAAGATACAAACAGAAATCCAATAACAACAGACAATGGGACACTAGGCCAAACAATGGGGGAGTTTCCCATAACTATCAAGCTAGTGATGACAAACCACATGGGTATGTGCAAGATCATCATGGAAAAAAAAGGCCCTTAAGTGGTAAAAAATTCAAAAAAATCAGAGTTAGGCAACTGGATGTTAAAATTTGAATAAGTTATCTATATTATTTCAAAAAAATATAAGAATCTAGAATCTGTAGAAATTTGAATGTAGTTTCTAAACTACTAGATTTATTTTTATGTTTTTAAATCTATTTGGTGAAAATTTGAAATTTCAATATAGTAGTACTTAAATTTTAGGGAAAAAATAAGAAGTAGGTGTCTGTTTGACCACTCTAACCACAATAAAATGATAATATTTTTT
Organism: Sequoia sempervirens; assembly: GCA_007258455.2. Lineage (NCBI taxonomy): Eukaryota > Viridiplantae > Streptophyta > Pinopsida > Cupressales > Cupressaceae > Sequoia > Sequoia sempervirens. The sequence continues at coordinate 7,913,312 of VDFB02000363.1, read as the reverse complement.
TTATAATATTTTAGACATAAGTAGAGGACTCATGTCCAGATGTGATGCATATTTTTTGTAATTTTTTCCCAAGTAAATAATTAATTATGATTTTTATTACAACTTTTAAAAAATATAAAACTTGTACATCGACCACCTTGGTCAAAACTTCATGGAATTCAATTTTTCTTTTTTTAATCCTATAGTATGCAAAACATAGACTGTAATGCATGTTTTGGATTCCAAAAATGTGATTGTTTGAAAGCTATAGATGTTTTTCAATCAGCCTATCAATCAGGACTTTAGTCATAATTTAAATAGAAAATGAATAATAACTATTTATTAAATTCAAAGTAAAGCATAATTTATATTGGTGGAAATTTGAGAATCTCCTTTAGAAACCATTTTCATTTCATCAATTTTGGGTAAAAAAATGTTGTCAGCCACATACCCTACAAATACCCATCATATCGCCACTTTTTGGCCCATCATGATCCTGCACATACCCACATACTACAAATGTTTCATATCTTAATTTTATGACAAATTGGTGTAGGTTGCATGACACTACTACACATTCTGAGGTTAATTGTCCTGAAATGGAGAAAATGGTTAAGATTGCACAAGTTGATGCTCCACTGCAAAGTGCCCCCAACAAGAATGGTAGATCCATAGATATAACCATGGCTTATGAACTCTTTGACAAAGGATCTCCTTTCCCTAGACAAGAGGAAAATGAGCCAGAGGAGGATGTGTATGATGCTCAAGCCCTCCAATCCAAAGGGGGTCATTTCCTAAGGAATTACAGTAAAGGCCCATTCACCACACATGCTCCTATGAACACTATAGTCCACCCAATCAGAATGCGGACAACAACCCACCTCTGTCGAAAGGCCTACCTAAATTTCAAAATAAAGGTAATTGATCTTTTGTTCCTAAATATCAAATGAAAAATGACATGGAATTTGATTTTATTTCAAAGATACAAAAACAAAAGACTTCATTGCCATTCTTTGATATTTTAGAGTGGTTTCCTCCCCAATGTGACATTGTGTCGAGAACTTTGGAAGAAGCATATCGGTCAAAAGAAATGACTAAGGTGACTCCAACCAATGAAATGAATGTGGCCCTACACAAAGGAATGATAGGGACCCCACCATTCCTTCTAACCCTAAGTTCATCTTTGAAAATAACTTGCATAACTACCTCTTGGATTCCGGAGCATCAAGTAATGTCATTCCTTTTTCCATTTCTAAAAAGTTAGCTTTAAATCCGGTTCAGACACACAAGAAGGTAATCTAGTTAGAAAAAACTAAGGTTAATGTGGTAGGGGAACTAAAAAATATTCATGTACAGGTTGGATCAAACCCACAGATCCAAACTTATATGGATATCTAGGTGGCTGATATCCCTGAGACATACGACATGCTTTTAAGCCAGGATTTGATGAAAAGTATCAAGGGTTGCCTATCTTTAGAATTTTAAAACATTTGGCTACCATGGAAAGGGGTAGAAACACATATTAGGATTGAAAGCAAGCCTCGTCTCAAACATATGATCACTAAGTATGATTGTCCTAATGAGGTAGCCTATTTTGAAACTAAGATAGGAGTATATAAGAGGGAGAAAATCATGATCTTTTCAATGTTTAATCATGATAACTTGCAACCTTTAGAGCATAGTAACCCCATGACCACTATTAACCAACAAGTTCTATTTAGAAAGTTGCAACAAGATAGGTTGGTTTTAGGAGAATAGGTTTATATATGGAGTTTGCTACTCCCCAACTGGTACAAGATTCATTACAGAAGTCATTATGAAGTAACATGTCAACCTTGTGTGGAAATTTCTAACCATGTCTATCAGTCTGAGGAAAATTGTGAATTCCACCATGAAACACCCCTTAATCAGTTTTCCTTTGAGGCTAGAGATGCCACTATCTTGACAAGGACCAATAATACACAGGAAGAAGTCCTTCCCCCCAATTGGATAGACTCAGGCTTCATGTTCTTCCTTGGGAAATGGGATTGTAGAACCTCAAGAACTATCTAATACACTAGCCCCTACCAATCTTCCAATTCCAAGGGGATTTTTGAAACCAATAACCAATTGTAAACCCACTAATCAAGAGCAGATTTAGGAAGAAGTGCCTACACAGGTCCTAAATCTGAAAGAAATCTTTGACGATTTTCATTCACATCACTCCCCGTGTCTATAAGTCTTAAACCAATTTGAGCTGCCACCTATTTATTGTGAACAATTACCCCCGACTCATCCTCAGAAAGAAATACCCACCCCAGATCAATTTTGGGTCCTCAAATTTGATGATTCTAAGTCTAAATCAAGGAGTGGAGTGGGAGTTGAACTAACAAACCCAAAAGGGAAAACATACTTTGCTTCTTATAGGTTGCAATTTGACTATACCAATAATGTGATAGAGTATGAAGCTTTGGCTAGAGGATTGATGTTTGCACATCAAAAAAATGTTACAAATTTGATATTCATGGGAGATTATGAGGTCATTATTAGGAAAGTTCATAGTCAATACACATGCCATAACAAGAGGTTGGTTGTGTACCAGAAAAAAATATGGAATCCGATAGAAGGCTTTGATGCCTTCAAGATCAAATTGATTCCCAAAGAGGATAACCAAATTGCATATGCACTTGTTGTTGCTACTAGTACTTTAGAACCCATACAAGATTCTAAGTTGAAGAGATTTTTAGTGGATTTAGTCTTGATCCCAACCATTCCAAATAACGTTTGAAATTTTTAAATTTTTGATGATGACTAGCATATACTTTCCTTCTTGGAAAGTTCAAACATCTTTGAAGGATAGATTATTGATGAATCAGACATAGATCAGGGAGAGTGGGATCCAGAAACATGTGACGCAGAAGGGATAATGAACCTAAAAACAAACAACATTCCTAATGGAATGGTAGCATTAGAGAGGATCTTCGACTCTAATCCTCGAACTCATGAAAAACTACATACTGACATTGATGGAGGGAAGTACAAGTCAGTTAACTTAGTGGATTCAGGCCCTAAGAAGAATGTGTTCATTGGAAAAGCTTGCCCCAAACACATTTGAGAGAAAATCCTCACAACATTAAAGCGGATATAGTAAAAATTTCTTGGGGGTACAAAGACTTGAAAACCTTTGATACGTCAGTAATAACCCATACTATCCCCTTGAAACTTGAAGCAAAAACTTTCTGCCAAAAGTAGTGCCTAGTTAATGCCCTGATCGAGCCCTTAATTCAAAAGGAAGTGGAAAATTTGTTGTCTACAAGGATAATCTTTCTAGTGAGACATTCAACTTGGGTCTCTAACTTGGTTCCTATTCATAAAAAGAGTGGAGAGATTAGTTTATGCGTTGACTTTAGAACCCTAACAAAGCATCAACAAAAGACAATTATCCTCTTCCTTCTCTAGATGAGGTGTTGTAAATAGTAAATGGTTCAGAAATGATGTTATTCGTAGATGGATATTCAGGATACAATCAAGTAATGGCCAACTATGAGGATAGGATGAATACTGCCTTCACTACCAAGTGGGGGAAATTTTCTTATCAAAGGATGACATTTGGTCTTATCAACTCTAGAGCTACCTTTCAGTGAGCGATGTATGTGGCATTCAAGGATTTGATACATAAGTGTATTATTATATATATGGATGATTTGATGATTTTTTTAAAGAATACTGAAAACCATGCTACAGATCTATCGAAGGTCCTTAAAAAGTGCATAAGTTATGGAGTCTCCCTCAATCCAAAATAGTGTGTGTTCGGAGTTTCAAAAGGAAAATTACTAGGCCACATAATATCAGAGAAGGGAATTTTAATTGACTTGGACATAGTGGAATCCATTTTGAAACTAACCATGCTTGGTAGCAAAAAGGAGATGAGGTCCTTTTTCGAGAAGATAAACTTTGTGTGGAAATTCATAACTGCGTTTGCAGAGATCGTCAAACCCCTCAATGAAATGATGAAGAAGGATTCTAAGATTGAGTGGAGCAGTGAGGCTAAATCTACATTCTCATAGATTAAATAGTGTATATCAAAGCCATCGGTTCTAACTAGCCCTAATTATTTGAAACCTTTATATATATATTCTTTTGCATCTGGCCATTCTTGTGTTGTTTTGACACAACAAAAAGGTGAGGGGGATGAAAGGCCAATTGATTTTATGATTTTTTTCATTCAAGAATGTTGAATTTAGATATCCACCTCTAGAGAAATAGGCTTTTGCACTGGTGTGAGCTATCAAGAAGTTCTGGCACTATATCCGCCACAGTCAAATCACTGCCATAGTTCCTCACCCTACTATAAAGTCCCTTCTTGTGTAGAGTGAACTGGGGGAGAGACGAGGAAGGTGGATGGTAATATTACAATAATTTGACCTTGAAATCCATCCGATGAAGCTATTATGAGGACAAGGATTATCCAAAGCTATGGCAGATGTTGATACTAAGATTACCTATCAACAGTATATGGTGCAATCATTTACAAGTGATCCTTGGTATGCTGATTTGATATTTTTGTTGCTAAATAACAAAATCCTAAATGGGATGAACGCCACTCAGAGGAGAGTGCTAAAGCTAAAGAGTTCCCATTACATGCTCAAAGGGGGAGCTCTATACCAAAGAAACTTTGAGGGCATCTATCTATGTTTCCTTGATCAACAACAAGTGAAACAAGCCATAATGGAGTTTCATGGAAGACATGCTACTAGACATAGTTCTGTTGATTCCATGGTGCACCCAATTTTGAGATCAGGTTACCACTAGCCCCATGTGTTTTGTGATGCTCACCAACATGTGAGGAAATCTCATACACATAATACTTCTACATCCAGGGAATGCAATCTAGTAATGCCCCTACAGTTGGTATATGAGGTAAGACCATTTGCCCAATGGGCATTAGATTTTGTCAGGGTAATTAACCCCAATTCTTCTATAGGTCACATATTTATTTTGATGGAAACTGATTATTGTACATGTTGGACTAAATCTCATCCTTGTAAGAACAACACTATTGAGGTTGTCATCAAATTCCTTAACGAATGCATTGTTACCAGGTTTGGAGTATTATTTTCCCTAGTATGTGATAATGACCCTACTTTTTCTTGAATTGAATTTATTCAATGGGAATATGAGCATAAAATTGTGTTAAAATATTCTTCTAATTACTAACCACAAGGGAATGGGGTAGCTAAGTGTACAGACAATTTTTTTTTGGAAGTAATTAAGAAGCTATTAGAAAATAATCCTAGGGATTGACATACTCAACATAGATTTTCCTTATGGGTAGATAGAACTCAAATCAAGGCTACCTTAGGAAACTTTCCATTCAATTTAGTTTATGGACAAGAGTCATTCTTTCCTATCCATCTATAGATACATGTTCTTAGGTTTATGCAATAATTCTACTCAAATGATGATAGGATAGAAGTTAGGCTAACTAGTTTATTGAATCTGGAAAAAAAAGGGATGCTACTCTATAATAGTTTTCTAAACATCAAGCTATTGTCAAGCGTTGGTTTGAAAAAAGAGAAAAATAAAATATTTTAGAATATTAGACCTAGTACTACTTGTTATGCCCTACATAACCACCCCATTTTGATTTGGAACAAAATGGGTCCCCCTTTCTTTTCCTTTCTTTGCCTTTGGTTTTTGGGTTTTGCCTCAGTTAGAATTTGGGTTTTCTCCTGGCTTCAGGATTTTCCACCCCATCCGGATTTTCCCAGATCCCACTTGAACTCCAGCTAAGTGCTTTGATTTCAGGATTTTTTGTCCTTGCGGAATTCCCTGTGGACCAGATTTTCCTGAAATCCGTTGTCCCCTATTTTTTTTGGATTCGCGGGAATGTTTTCTCTTTCACGGAAATCCGTCCTATGCAGATTTCCCTAGAATATGAGGAAGTGTGAAGAATTTTGGAATAGCAGGGTTGGTTAACAAATGGTGATGCATTTTGCAATTAATTGATGCTTTTTTGGGATCTCACATGTTGTTCCTTAATGATCTGATTAAGTTGCTAATGGGTGTTTTCATTCTTTTTCTGCTAGAATCCTCCTGACTTGAAATTCTCCAAAATTCCTTTCTAGCCTGGATTCCACGGATCGACCTGAAACCTGAACCTATTTGTATGATCATTTTGTTTGAGAGTTTAACTACATCTTGCTAACATGGGATTCATTTTGATGATGTTTTTGATTATTTAACTTCTATCTGTATGATCTTCACTATGGTTTTCTTTGTTGAGTGTAGGATTAAATCACATACAGGATGGTATTTGTTAAGGGAGCTCAGGCAGAATGCATCCCTCAATTAAGTTGGTCATAAAAATCAGCTAAAAAGAAAGTCGGCAAGACCTTTCATATGTCTTGCCGACTACCAGTGCATTCGGCTCAACATGCGGCTGTGTTACACATCGGCAAGACCCCAGAGATGCCACGGCGATCAAAAATCACATCTAGGCATTCATTGCCAAGACATCATTAATTGTCTTCGTGACTAGGATTTTTCCTTCGGCATAAGTTTGTCTTCGGGAAAAGGTCTTGGCAAAATCTCCATGTCTCGCTGACTAGCGTCAGAAAGATTCATACATCGGTGAAAGGTTTCCTCTTTGCCAAAAAGTCTTGGCAAATTCATAAAGTCTCCCCGACTAACAAGAGGACTTTCCTATTGGCATAGGTTCATCTTCGAAGAGATGTCTTTGCGAAATCTCAAAGTTTTTCGAAGGGAGTTGCATTCGGTGAAGGATAAAACCTTTGATATAATGTATGGCCGAAGAGGTGAGGTCACAGCGACAAAAGCGGCATCGGTGAGAGTCATCTTCTTCGGCATATGGTCTCAAAAAATTCACAAAGTTACACCAACATGCCACAATGGGGTTCTATCAGTGGTCTTCGGCAAGAGAATTGATAAGTCTCGGCGACCAAAGAAAGAACATGTGGATGCTTTTTCCGAGACATAAGGTTTCTATAGGACATCTCCCCGACCAAAGAGAGTCTCAGTGACACAAAAGAGAAGCTCGGCGAAAGTGAAAGAAATCGGGGAAAGGTACTGCCGATACAAAAGTCTCAGCGACAACGGGGCAAGGTCACCAAGAGGTGTTGCCTTCGGCGAAAAGCTTTGTAGAATGGGAAGGGTCCTGCTGATACAGATGGAGCTCGCCAAGAGGGTAATGCCTTCGCCAAAAGGTCTTGGTGAAGGAAGAAGGTTATGCCGATAGGATGTCCCTTCAGGAAGAGGAAAGATATGTGCCAAGAGGTTTGGCCGATAGTTGATCTCTTGCCGATAGCGAAAAAGGGTCCCACCAAAAAGAGAAATGAAGCTTGGTGAAGGATCATGCCTTTGCCAAAAGGTCTTAGCGAACAAGGAAAGTCACGGTGACACATGTGGAGCAAAGGAAGCATATCGGTATGACAACAATGAGGTTTCCCCAAAATAAAATATTGATAGAAGGTTGTGATATCGATATAAGGTCCCAGCGAAGAAAATGGGTCTCGCCGACATAGAATGAAGTGGAACTCGGAAAAGGATCATGCCGTCGTGATAAGGTCTTGGTGAAGGAAGGAGGTCACGCCGAAACAAAAACAAAAATTGGCACGAGAAGGTCAACAAAAGGATGTCAGGGAGACTCCAAGAGAAAAAAAAAAGCTTCACCATGTGGTCTTGTCGAAGGAATGCAGTCTTGCCGATGGGTTTTGTGAGCTCGGTATGACCCTCATAGCTCATTGAAAGGTCTCACTGACTGCCACATGCTACCCCGATGACTACTGAAGGATGAGATCCTATCAGGGAGACACCGATGGTGTCTCACCGACATGCGATGTTGATTGGACCACCTTTGACCCACTAGGGAGCTCACTTGGCATATGCTCGACCAATCAAAAGGAGCCAAAAGAATGACTCATCAGTCCCTTTCACCAATTGACTACCCTTATGATGAAAAAAAACAAAATACCAGCGAAATGGATTCCTTCTAAGATTCAAAGGCAATGGATTGACTCAAGTGAAAGGTTCAGATCTACAGCAAGGTTCAATGGTGCTTCCAGAAGATGGTCAACGAGCAGAGGAGTCTAGAACAGAAAGAAAGGCTGAAGGAAGGAAGAAATTGTGACTCAGAGGGACAGCTATGGCGACTAATGAAAAAGGAAGATCAACATTGATGGTGATATTTCTAAGCATTCAAGATTGATTTCAAAAGGAGTTTGAGTATGGACACACAAACAAGGGAGTTAATGCTACAGCAACAAAATATCTACAGATCTTTCCCAGAAATCCTTCCATCAGCATGGACACCGAGGATCCACATTGAATACATAACCAAATCTTTCTCCAAAATATCTAGAGCCGACTTTCCTACAGTCTGCAGATATTTTGTAAACCCTAGTATTGGGGACATTGCATTCTTTTGGGTGCATTCTATATATAAGGCATTCTTGCCTCTTTGTAAAGGTTAGAAGTTGTAGGGTTAGAAAGTAGTAGATAGAGGACTTATAGAATAGAACTGGTAGTTAGGAGTTAGATTAAGTAGAAGACCAATGTATCTTTTAGTCTTCTTAGTGAAAATGGAAACAGCTTGGAGTCATAGATTTTATGTACACTGGTGATTGTGCCAGCTTTGTAAATGTTGCTTATCTATTTCACTAATAGTAGAAGCAACTAGATTAAAATCTATTTCATGTTGTGTTTCAGAATGGTGTTTGTCTTGAATTAATCATCTGATTTGGGAAGCTCTCAAGGAATGAAGTTTGATTTTATGTTTTATTTGAATGGTAACTTGCAATCTATTGTTGAATTCAGCACTGTGAATGAATGAAACTGTGTGTTAGTCACAAGTTAAGTTTGTTCTATAGTTTTAGTTAGGAATTCCTTGAAAGGAAATAGGTCTGGTTAATTTGGATGAAGTGTCACTCTTTTCTGTCCCAAAGCCCTGATCCATCTTTTTACATTTCTTTAAAACCCTGGTTAGAATAGGTTTTAAGTTTATGTTTGCTCTCACAACAGTCCAAAAGCTCACACCAGCAGGACCCTTGAATATTACTGTTACATTGACCACTGAGGGACATCACCACAGTTGAGACCCAACTACAAAGACCTTGGGAGCTAAGGTATCCATGTGATCATCTTTCTCTTTCAGGAGAAACAAAGTAGCAATATTCTGTTTGCAATGTTGTTGTGCCAAAACACACGTCAACACTACTGTGGGATAAAGCTAGCTAAAAGAAAGGGGACCGTCAAAATTTTGAACAACTTTGGTTGGGTCCATATCAGATTGTCGAGATCCTTGGAAAAAAATCCTTTCGATTGAGCAATTTAACAAGAGATCATGTTCCATTGCTTGTCAATGGGCAGTTTCTCAAACATTATTTTGGCCCATGAAGGTTTGATGTTCTGTTTGGATGTATATATGTAATTAGTTGGTTTGTTTCTTTTTTTTGTCTCTTTTTTTCTTATTTTCTGGGTTGCTATTGTGGTTTGTGTTTTTGTTCTTATGTCTTGGAGTGACTTCCATTTTGCTCTATTTCAAAATACAGAGTATTTATTCACTGTATGTTGAAGGTACTAGGAAATAAGTTGGTTTAGGTATTTTCAGGTATGTCTGTGGAAATTTTTTGTCTCAAGACCTATTTCTTGTGTTATTTTTAAGTAGAAGCTTGAAAGGTTAAGAAAAAAGAGGTGTATTGTAAGTAATCTCATAGACCACGGCTAAATTTGTCATGAAAGAGATAGAGACATTTGTTTATATGGAGGCCTATTTGTCTTGGGATAATTGTATTTTAGATTTAGGTGAAAAATATGAGTCCTAACATTGTCATGAAAACCATTATAGTTCTCAACCAAAATTTTAGAATGATAGATCTAAAAATTGAGGAAAAGATGAAAAGAGAAATTATTCGAGTAAGCCTATACAAAGAAAAGAAAAGAGAGCCATTAATTGATTGGAAAACTCAATATGAGAAGGGTAATTCAAGTATCTCTACTGGGGATATGGACACCTGGTTGGTAGTAGAGCAATGCCTTGAGAGAACTAGATGTATCTATGTCAGGGCTATGGATGCATGTCTAGCAGTGAAGCAATACCCAAGATATCATTGTATGACAGTCATAGGGATTCAACTCATGTAGCCTAAATATTTAATATAGTTATTTCAGGATGAGAAGAACCTTTATTGAAATAGACACACCATACATGCATACACTCAAATTCAATGTGGTTATTGCTGATTTACATTTGAGATTTCAGCTCAAACCTATTTGCTATAAATAATCATACTAATGTTTAAAATGTACATGAACTAGAGGTTCTGGGTGATTGAATTTTTTTTTCATTATCTTGAAAATGGGTAAACCATTTTCCCAGTTGAGTCACCAATTGTTATGTCTTGCATAACCACCTCAATTTTTTTGGGTCAAAATGGGTCCCCCTTGTGTTCGTTTGTCCTTGACATTCTTATTTGGGTCTTAGGAGTTGTTCTTTTTGCTCCTAGGTCTTTGTCTCTTTTGTTCTTGTGGGTTTGGAATGTGGGCTGAAATCGAACTTAGAACTTTGCAAAGTTCCTAGTCTAGTTTTTGTTCTGGCCCTAGCCCCATTTCTCTCCTTTTGGTCTTTTTTCTTGTTTTGCTTGTCTCGTTCTCTTGGGTTTGTTTTCTCCCTTGGGTCTTCTTTTTTTTTCTTCCTCTTTGTGTTTCATTTCCCATTTTTATGGAAGCGAAACCAAAACAGAAATTACACCTAGAACTTTGCAAAAGTTTTGAGTCGGGGTATTGTTATGATCCCACTCCCATTTGTTTTCCTTGTTTTTTGTCTTGTTTTGTGTCCTATTTTGGGATGGGAATTTTCCTTGGTCCCGCTTGCCTTCATTCTTTTGTTTTCCCCTTATTGATTTTATTTCCCTTTGTTGGGAGCAGAACCAGAGTTAGATCATAACCTACAACTTTGCCAAGTTTCAGATCCAAATTTGGTTCCAATTCCACCCCCGTTCCTTTGTTATCCTTTCCCTAGGTACTACGGGACTAAAGCCAGATCTAGAATGAAATGTGGAACTTTGACAAAGTTCTTGCTTCTATCTCGACTATGCTTCCACTCTCATTTTTCCTCTAATGTACATGGTGGTTCTATACTCACTTTTGCTCTAGTTCCACCCTTGAGCAATTGCATTAAATGCATTAATTGCAACCTCCTCACACACATGAAATAATTTTGAAAACCTTAATCAAGGTTATTTGGCTCATTCCAATTACCGAAAGCATTTTAACAAGAAAGAGTTGAAGGAAATTGAGGAGGAGCACAATTTTATTACAGGCGCGCATTCATGAGCGGATCCCTATCAATTTACAACCCTTTTTTGGTCCAATTTAAGGTAGGTGGGTCCCTCCCATTCCATTTTTTCTCTTTTCATTCGTTTTGTTTCTCTGTTGTCTTTTGCACATTTGAAGGACTTTTCTCGCAAATCTTTGCATGTTTCCATTCTTGTTCTTAGTGTTTGCTTTTGTTTTTCATTTTTGTTTGGTTTCCTCTTTTGCTTTTTGTTTGTCTTTTTGTCTTACCCATTTGTTTTTTTCTTGTTTGTTGTTGTTTTCATTGTTTTTGGTGGTGGTTCCATTTCAACGTGCCCTAGTTTTGATTAGGGATTCTTTTGAGGGGTTTTGGTGCTTAGAGTTGTTTTAAATCTTTCCTCAGACCCCTCTAATCTTGTATTTTTTTGTTCTTATAGGTTTTGATTGATTGGGTTTTGATGCCCTAATTGTAATGTAGGTTGACAGGTTGTGCAAATTAGGGTTTTTTGTTTCGCACCCTTTTCACCTAAATTCCATAGCTCTCTCAATCCATTCCCATTTGTCTAAACAGAGTTGAGCTTGATTTCTTCCTCCCTATGCCTATTTTTAACTCAGGTCCAAAATAGAATCGGTGTGTAGGGAGAATTCACTTAACTCTAGTAGTCCATGCTGGAACCAGAGCTGAAAATGAACTCGTCCGTTGAAATTTCGTATGAGAGTTCAGTTCAAAAAATTAGTCCACTTCTAATGGTTTCTAATCCTGCCAATTTGGTGGGATTAGGTCATTAAATGTTACAAGGCTTTGAAACTTTGAGAGTTTCTATTTCAGTTCTGGTGTCGGTCCTGGTTCTGATTATGTTATTTTTTTCAACTCTCTGTTCCTTGATTTTCTCCCGGTCCTGCTCCTGACAAGTTTCAAATTTCATTATGGAGGGTTACCCAGGGAAGAATAGAGAAGTATGAAAATATAAAAATTGTAATGATCATTCTCACACCTTATGCTAGTCTAATCCAAGTTTGTCTTGCAGGAGTAAACAATGTCAGGAGCATCTAAGGAAGTCTAACAGAAGGAAGGGAAAGTTGTAGAAAGTTCAAAGGGAGTATCTAAACCAAAGAAGATAAAGGTGGATCAATTTCCTTACACCTTGAGATATAAACACCAAGATGCCACCCTTATAGCTAGAAAATTAGATTCAGAGTGGGCAGACATCGCAGACACTAATCTAGACCCATTCAACTATGAGGAGCTGATTGTAGACACTTTTTCAAAAGATGTGATTGGGAGGACTATTAGAATAGCCCAATCTAGGCTAGAACATGTCACAATCTTGTCTTTGTCAGTCCAATGCCTAGAACTCATACTCACAATAGCAAGGCATATAATCCTTCATCTAGACAATGTATGGAACTCTAAGGGAATGTGATCATTGATCTATCCCCACAAATGATGAGGTTCTTGTTTAATGCACCTACCCCCAAGAACCCCAAGCAATTGACTGAAGCAGAGGCATTGCAGTTATTCAACAGGGAAAAAGAAGCTAATTATAGGTCCCACATGAATAAGAAGTGGTTGAGAACTTAAAAGAATTGCTTGACCAAGGTTCCTAAACAACCCAAGAGGGGAGACTTCAAGAAAGAAATAGATAACCTAATCATGATGCTTTCTAGGATGTTTTGAAAGAAAGACTCTACATACTTTAAGGAATGGATGTTTCCATTCATTGAAACTATTTTGGATGGTAGGAAATAGTTTGATTGGGGCATGCTTTTATCATATAGTTTTCATAACTAGATACTCAAGGTGGGGCAAACCAAGAGCTTCTTCATGACCTCTTATGCCATATATTCAGCTACAAGAATGGGCATATTCCCTGGACTGAATGTAGTGGGCATTTTAGGGGAGGCTCCTAGACAAAACAAGGCATGGGAGCATTATGATCGATTGACCCTACAAAATTCTGAACTACATTATAGAAGGTTCAATGATGTATTCCTTTATGCCATCATCAACCGGTTGATAGGAGATGTTGGATATAGGATGACTGGATTGGCCATGGATTTTATTGATGAATGGGGACATTGGTACATCCAATACCCCAAGTTCTCTTATTTTAGGTTGGTAGGTTTTCATGGAAATCCTCATCAGTTGCAAAGATGTTGTAGTGATAGGATTGTTCTTATGAAGTTCATATATTAGGCTATGGGAGTCAATACAAAATTTTCCAACATACACAATCTTGGATGCCACAAATTTCCAATGAAATTGGGATAATATTGCTTTGTTCACAATTTGGCTGAAAAGGTAGTATGTGAAGAACTAAGTTAAATAAAGTTGGGATGCTATACAACAAGGAAACATTTTGACCCAGAGCATAAGATGAATGGCCTAGCTCCTACCATTTTTTATATGCAATTTAACTTGTTAGAGGATTTTTGGATAGATTTACAAGATAATTATGATATAAGGAAAATAATTTATGAAAGGATTACCATCCCACTAATGATTGAAGATGGAGTGAAGCAGGACATTCCTGACACACTATCAGATGATGGTGTACTTTTGGACCCTCCGTATGAAGTAGAAAATATAGGTACCAAAGGCTTGGACCCAATAAATTGGGATGACGAAGAATTCATTGACATGAAACAAATTTCCAGGACTGTAATGGATAGAAGCATCCAATGGGTGGTCATGAGGATAAAGGAGAAAAAATCTCAATCCTCAAAGAAGAGGAAAGCAACAGGTACCTAAGGATATAGAAGAAAAAAGAGGAGAACAACTCCTAAGGAATAATTGGAGTACTATCCTCCTAGTTTTGGAGGAGGGTATGTGTAGGATCATGATGGGCCAAAAAGTGGCAATATGTATGATGGGTATGTGTAGGGTATGTGGTTGACAACTTTTTTTTTACCCAAAATTCATGAAACAAAAAGGATTTTTTAAGGAGATTCTAATCTTTCCACCAATATAAATTATTCTTTACTTTGAATTTAATAAATAATTATTATTCACTTTCTATTTGAATTACGACTAAAGTCCTGATTGATAGGCTAATTGAAAAACACCTATAGCTTTCAAACAATATCACATTTTTTGAATCTGAAACATGCATCACATTCTATGCTTCACATACTATAGGACTAAAAAAAAATTAAATTCATAAAGTTTTGGCCAAGTTAAGGTGGTCAGACATACAAGTTTTTATATTTTTTAAAAGTTGTAATAAAAAATTCATAATTAATTATTTTCATAGAAAAAAATTATAAAAAAATATGCATCACATTCGAACATGAGTCCTCTACTTATATATATAATCTTATAAAAAAAATCACTTTATTGTGGTTAGGGTGGTAGACGGACACCTACTTCTTATTTTTTCCACTGAAATTTAAGTACTATTGCATTGAAATTTCAAATTTTCACCAAATAGATTTTCTTTTTAAAATAAACCTAGTATTTTAGAAACTACATTCAATTTGCTACAAATTCTATTCTTACATATTTTTGAAATAATATAGATAACTTATTCAAATTTTTAAGTCAAGTTTCCTAACTCTAATTTTTCTAATTTTTTTACCACTTAAAGGCCTATTTTTTCCATGATGATCCTACACATACCCAGGAGATACTAACCTAGGAGTACCTACTCTAGAAACCCATGAATCACAATGTGTAGAAACTACAAAAACTGGAGAAGGAGCTTCATCTCAACCATCTCTCCTAGAGGAATCTACTAGAAAAGTACCTGAAGGAAGCCTCCATGAGCAGGCTGAGAAAGATAAGCAAGAGGAAGTTGAAAATCATGATGTAGACACCAATTCAGAGGCCACACAATCAAGAAATTTAGGATGTTGGAATTGAACATGTCCTAACTCTAGAAGACTAGTGGAAACTAAATTTGAGGATGCAAAGAAGGAGGCTAATGCCAAAGCACAAGTTGATGCTTTTGCAAAGCAACAAAAGGATGAAGCTAGAGAAAAGATTAAGGAGCGTGCAAGCCAACATAAGGAAAAGGAGGACCTCCTACAACAATAGAAGGAAAGTGAATTGAAAGCTAATGTAGAGAGGGATAGGTTGGCCCTCCTACAAAAGATTCATGACCTTGAAGAGGAAAAGGCCCGCCAAAGGAGAGAAAAGGAAGACCTTGAGGCCAAGGCTAAGGTTGCAAAGGAGGCCCAAAGAAAGAAATATGAAGAAGATCTCTTACTAAAGAAGGAGGCAGGGGAACAAGCCAAACAAGAGCAAGAAGTAGCCAAAATGTGGGAGAGGGTTAAGCAGTTCAAAAAAAAAAGAGATGGCATGTTAGAAGAGAGGATATTGGAAGAAGTATGAGAGAAAGTTGAAGCTGATAGGCTTGCTAAAGAAATGGAAGAAAAGGAGCAACAAGAGGTTGATTCTCAACCTAAGGTAACACTTTGGAAACCCCTCTCTTCTACCACTTCTTCTTCACAACAAGTGATTACTCCTCCTACTGGCCCAACATGGTTCAAGCTCAACTTAGGGAGGAAGCAGATATTCTAGCCCTTGCCCCTAAACTGGGATGATATGATGAAAGAAATTGAGAAGGAGAGGCCCACGAAAAAGTCTCAAGTCCTTCATTCCATCAAACTGATAGATGCTAGAGAGATTATAGTTGAATGTGCCATTGCTATGGTGGACAAGGAAAAATAAGAGATGCAGTTGAGTGATTATTAATTGGGCACTCTGAACTTGGGAAGACCTACAAGGAACCAACAAATGGACCTGATCGATCTATTGTAGCATCTTCCACTAAATCAATAATGATAAAGGATAAACAAAGAAAGGATGAGCTCAAAGCTTAATTGGATCAATTACATAGGTTCTTAAAGGACCTATCCTCTCCTATTTCTCTACAATATGGTACTCCTATGACACCAATTTTATTAAGAAATAATTTGATGAAATTTTTGAAATGAGAAGCACAATAGGGATGTTGGATAAATGGATTGATTGGTGGAACCAAGAGGTAGAGAAATTTCTTGTTGAAAGCCATAAGGCTCATGGAAGTGCATGGGAATCAATTAATGACATGACTGCATATGCTGAAACCCTATGGAAGCAAGAAGAAGAGTACATGGAACATGTTAAGAAATTGAAGGAAATTAATAAGATGCCTCAACAAACACTCCTAGAACAATCCATCCTTAAAGAAGGTAATGAGGATTTTATCGATAAAATTATAAACATTATCAGGGCATGTGCAGGATCACCATGGAAAAAACAAGCCCTTAAGTGGCAAAAAAATTACAAAAATTAGAGTTAGGCAACTTGACGTAAAAATTTGAATAAGTTATCTATATTATTTCAAAAATATGTAAGAATAGAATCTGTAGCAAATTGAATGTAGTTTCTAAACTACTAGGTTTGTTTATAAAAACAAAAATCTATTTGGTGAAAACTTGAAATTTCAATGCATTAGTACTTAAATTTCATGGAAAAAATAAGAAGTAGGTGTTTGTCTAACCACCTAACCACAATAAAATGATAATATTTTTTATAATATTTTAGATATAAGTAGAGGAATCATGTCTCGATGTGATGCATATTTTTTGTAATTTCTTTCCAAGTAAATAATTAATTATGATTTTTTTTACAACTTTTAAAATATAAAAAAATCATATGTCGACCACCTTAACTTGGTCAAAACTTCATGAAATTTATTTTTCTTTTTTAATCCTATAGTATGTGAATCATAGAATGTGTATGTTTTGGATTCAAAAATATGATACCATTGAAATCTATAGATGTTTTCAATCAGTCTATCAATCAAGACTTTAGTCATAATTTGAATAGAAAATGAATAATAATTACTTATTAAATTCAAAGTAAAGAATAATTTATATTGGTGGAAAGCTGAGAATCTCCTTTAAAAACCCTTTTCATTTCATCAGTTTTGGGTGAAAATAAATTCATCAGCCACATACCCATCATATTGCCACTTTTTGGCCCACCATGATCCTGCACATACCCATCAAATTTTGGACTTCATTTATTTTTGCACATAGCAATGAAGTGCATTAGGCTAGGAAAGATTTGATAGATCGGATTGTGGAGTTAGATGCAATTGTAGCCATGATTGTGAATGAAGATGTCCCTATAAAGGATGGTTTCCCTCTTGATGAATTAAGAAATAAATGGGATAATAGATTCCAAGAGGCAATGCAGAAGGGAGATGATGGTGATTATTTTCTAATTGATATGTTTATGGATATAAAAGAGGTATTGAAGATTGCTCAGAAGGAGCTTGCTAAGTTGGATGATATGCAAAAATTCACCTCTCTTGAATTGAGAAGAATAAAGTTTGAAGATAATTAGGTAGATGGGACTGATATGGATATACTTAAAAAAGTATTGGAAAATTATGATGAATATTTACTTGAGTAGAAGACAGAGGAGTGAAGTGGTTATGGAATATCCTTTTTGAATGAAGCATCAGATGATACAGCTAGCTAGGCAGCTCTCTTGTATTTTTCAGGATCATAACACAAGCTTAACTCATGATCCCTAATAGTTCCACCTTCTCCCTCTTGCATCCATATTTTGATATAGAGTCATCAACTATTAACTAAAGATCAGAATAGACAATTACCTCATATAGTTCTAGTTGTTCCTTGATTTATGGATCTCATTTTTTTTATGAGAGAAATTAGTGTTAAACTTGTCTATATGTAGAATTTCTCTCCATGTTGTAAAGGTTGGTTAATTAAAGAAAGATTAGCTACCTAAGGAGATTTAGGATAATTTTCACAGTTATTATAAGTTGTTACAAATTTATGCAAAGATACTTAGACATCTTAACAATTTTTAATATAGTTTAGGTTATTTCCAAGTTTTAGTTTTAGTGGTGATGTTGATGAACATTAGTCATTCATATGCCAGTGAATGTTGTGCATAAATGTCTCTTATTTGATGAAATTCAATATAATATTATGAATCTGAGGCTATTTTCATTGAGTTATCTGTGAATGGGATTTCTTTGTGTTGATTGATCTATGAATTTTAATGATGAGCTGGTGATATGTTCTTGTTGGTTTTTGGAGTTTAGTGATGATGAATGATTGAATGTCTTGAATTTGCACTATGAATGAATGCAATGGTATAGATTGTTTTGTGGATTGTATCATTTTATGGTTTGTCTTTAAAAGGAATGCTCTTTATTAAGTTTCTATATCTAAATTAAAGGAAATCTACATTTATGCTTTACTCTCCTAAGCTTTGCTCTATCTTTTGATGTTTATTTACACCTCCCCAAACGTTAGGTTAATTTGTACTATGCAGTTTGTATCCATTTACCAACAAGCCCCTTGAACATTAAATTTGCATAGGCCACTGAATCACAATAGCATATTTGAGAACCAAGTACAGAGACCTTGGAAGATAGGTAGTTTTAGATTTTTTTATCTTTTTTAGTAGAAATAAAATAGAAATATTATGTTATAACATTGTTGTGAACATCAATAGGACTCATCCCCAGTAGTGGCGATTGAGTCCCACTATAGGATTTTTTTGAAGATCTTTGCTGATTCATATACCCTTTTGGTTGAAACTTGTTTTGGGACAGTTTTCCAGAACTGGGACTGATTTGCCTAGAATGGCGAATGAGTTCCACTAGGCCTAAAAAGTAGCATTTCTAGAATTTCAAAGTTTTTTCCAGTCTCTAATACATTTCTAGGTGCACACATTTCATTTCACAACTTTTTGTTTTGCTTTATTTGCATTTCCAAGTCATTTTCTAGGCCATTTTGCATATCACACCATGTTTTCAAACATCTTGCATTTTCCAAGCTTTGCATTTGAAGTCAATCTTCTTTATCAATTTCTAGCCTTAAGGACAAGCCCCTTTGAAAAAATTCAATCTCTTTTGCATTGGAATCTCAAGGATATGTTCTTGAGTGTGAACATTGTGAAATCGGATTCCTCTTCCTTTATTCCCCTTTCTAGTGTGGAGTAAGGAAGTTGCGCATTCCATTTCCGTTTTCCACACATATATGTTATAGTAATTAAAGAACAAACAAAGTAAATCTAATCAAGTTGAATGTAAATGAAGAAGGGTATAGGAAACTTTTGTGTCTATCTCTCTCTATAAAATATATATATATATATATATATATAATACTATTGTTTCAAGTTATATATGTTGTTTCAAAAATGGTTATGACATAAGTAGGATTCAACCATTATCAAAGTTTGTTGTAAGGGAGAGGGGTCATTATTTATAGTCGCTTTAATTGAAGAGAAAACAAAGTATACATCTAATTTAGTTGAATGTAAATGGAGAAGTATACATTCAACTTACGTATCTATCTATCTTTGCAATATATATGTATGATAGTGTTGTATCACAAAGGGTTGGAAATATTTATAGCATACTGTTGTGTGAATTTTGAAGTTCTACAAAAATTTCAATATGCATTTTTAGTATTAGGCATCCTAATAAAATAGGAATATATATATTGCAGAGATAGATAAATGCATAAGTTGAATGTAAATGAGAAAGGCTATAGGAAACTTACTTATCTATGTATCTCTAATATATATATATATATAATACATAATACATACATATATATATGTATGTATTATAGTGTTGTATCAAAAAGGTTTGGAAATATTTGTCCCATACTACTATTTGAAGGTATATAAACATATCATAGTTAGCTATAAGGGAGAGTGGCCAATGTTGGGTTGGGGTTGTGTCATGGGTATAGATTATGGCAACAAAAGCATGACATGTGAAAGAAAAAATTATATTCATTTAAATGTAAATGGACAAGGCATATGAAGTAACGAATGCGTGTATCAATGCATAAGTAATACTGAAGGTAGGTTTGAGACTTATTGTAGAAGATGGAGGAGACTGTATCACTTTGGAGGACCTCATTGTCAATCAGGTGTATCCAACACAAACTTAGAAATTTGAAATTTTGAATAGGTATCTTACATCACACAATGGAGGTCTCTTGTATAAATAAATAGGTTGATAGAATTTTAATTGGTAGGTGCAAGTGAACAAATTTGAATTTTGGGAGGGAATTAGATATGGCATTGAAGGAATTAATGGTAGAAGTGATATGAAATGGGTATGTAGAAATTTAGGTTGGTGATTTGAAAAGATATTAAAAAAATTGTAATTCAAACCAATTTTAATTTTTTGTTTTGATTATTTTAATTTTATGTTTATTTGTAAATAATATTTTAGTAATTATGAGTTTTATTGTAAAATTGCATTACATAGTGAGCCTGAGTTTGTTTTTGTCATTTTTGCAAGTAAATTCATAAAAAAGATTGGTGTATATGGACATGGTGGAACCAGTAGTTTGTAAAAAAAGATGAGAAATGTAGCATGTTTTATTGTATGCTATTAAAATATATTTACAACTCATTCAGTTGACAATGGCTTCTATACATGTCAAGTCACTTTGAATGCATGTCAACTCACTTTTAATGCAATAAGACATATATTTTTGATAAAAATATATCGATTTGCATTAACCTATTATTGGGAAGGTGGCAAAGATTATTTTTATTGTGAAAATAATTATATCAACTTGCATTCACCTAATATTGGGAAGGTAGCAAATAAATATCAAGTTCCATTCACCTAATATTGAGGTGGAAAATAAATAGCCTACCTATGATTGGACATATTGAGAATTTGACAAGAACTTGTCCTATCATATTAGAAAGGATATTTGATTTTTTTGCTCATTCTTTTATTGCCCAAAAATGGGCCCCAGATAGTCACATATTGTAGCTAAGATATGTCCCATGTCGACAATCGACTCCTCTCCCTTACCCAAATAAAACTAACTAATATGAAATAGACAAGAATACACAACAATATTTTTTTATAATTTAAAAACTTAAATAACTTTTTTAGTATTCTTCATAATTGGATCTATCTACTAGATTTTTAACAAACATGATCTTCTAAAGCCTAATGAAATCCTTTATGCTAGATATATCTACTTAACTATACGTGTTCATTTAGGACACGTTCTTAATGTCTACTATTCTTACTTATATAACTTTATAATACATTGCACAAAGACCACGTAACAAGAGGCCATTTGGAGGCATCTATCGGCATCTAGTGTAGAAATACTTGAATCATTATGAATGTTATAATCTATGTTTCAATAATCTTTTAATCCAGAAAACGATGCAATATAATAGAAAAGTGGTATGTTATAATCAAGAAATAAACTATTATTGAATTTTCAACTATTTATCAGTGTTGTTTAATCTTAACAACAAATAAGAATATGCTGTGAAACAGAAAAAGAAATATTCAATGAATGGCTTATCTAACCGTTAGAACAACACTATCTATCTATTCTGCATTACGTGTGAATTCCTTACTATATGATATTACGTAAGTGGTATTCGAACAACCAGGAATTTTTACATTTAATTTTGATCATACGGACTTTCCGAATTTTGAAAGGTACACATCCATCTCTTTCAATTGTAAGAAGGTTGCAGATTCCTTTATTGCAAGTTGCCAGAAATAAAACAAAGGATCCTATAAATTATAAGAATACCAATGCTTACGTTACAGGCGTTCCTAGACAATTGGAGTGGCCGCGGCCCCCGCCTTCGCCGCCTCACCCTCATCACCACGAATAAACAAAAGATTTTGAATGCTCATCCAGTCTGGTGGTCCTTCTCCTTCTTCCCTTCCTCTTTCCTTCCATTTTTTAGTCTAGAATTCTTACGCATTGCTTCGTTATGTGCGGGACCCGCTCTTACTGTTAATCATGGATGTACTGACAGGTGGTTTTAGGTTTCTCTTCCTCTTCGTATTACCCAGCGTTGATCGGTTATTACACGTAGAAAACAATGGATAAATTAACCAGTACAAGTTAACGCATTATTCCAAGAACGGGGCTTGGTCTCGGCGCCTATTTTATGTCGCTATCTCAAAATTATTTATATGCGAAAATATTTATTAACATAAGCCTTTTGATGTAGACCTGGGGTTGTATTTCAGAGTGGGTTCTGGCAATATGTAAGAAATTTTATGCATGGAATCTATTGAATATTGCTCGACAGCTGCCAAAGTTATCGTTCTCATCTAATAAAGTCGTTTAGGTTTTTTTAATAGATATTTATATTAATATATTGCTTCATGGATCCCTCTTTTCCTTGTGACCTGCCTTAGGTACTTCTCCCTATACAATATTATTCTATAATCTATTAATGACTCATTTTTTTCAAGTATATGAATGTAACGAGGGGCCCTTTGATTAATTAGATGTATTTATATGTTCTAGGAAGTTAATATTTTGTTGTTGTTAAAGTTGATGAAAACATAGGTAACCCAAGTTATAATGTTGACTGGATTTAGTTTCGTTTCAAATCAATGGTGAAGGTTGAGCTTCATATTAGATTTATCTATGGGTATGGTTAGTAGATCCATTTTAAATGTTTTTAATATATTTCACATGTATTTAATAATATGTTAATTCATAGATATATTAAATTATTTATTTTATATGATTTAATATTTCTTACATGTGGACATATAATATATAACCAATATTTTTGTTAGATATTTTGAATAGTTTTGAAGTTTGGTGAGAAATATATTAGTTTTTTTTAAATGCATTTTAATTGTATTTTTCAAAATGTATTTTTTTGTTGATACTTAAAGAAATTTCTATTAATATTTAAAAATCCAATACAAGCGTCTGCATAGTAGGAAATATGGAGAGATGATACCCCAAAAAGTTTAGATCTATCACCCAAACAATGGCTCCACCTAGATCCCAACAAACTAAAACTGACGGAACCACTGCAACGACCCGCATAGGATTTCCATATGACACAGGGAAGCCAAAAAGTTCCAAAAAACGGTTACCAACCGTGGCCAGACCAAGCCAAATTACAGTATTTGTTTATGAACACACCAAGTCGCCTTCATTTGTAATAACTAAAACCATAATACTACTGACACAAAACTTTCCAGACACCCTTCCATTGCCTAAAAGCCATTCATCTTAGCGAATTGGTTGAATTCAACGACCCATTAGAAACCATCTATAGGCTCTAACATCAACAATTTCTTAAGAAAACTTATCCCAAAAGCCACAATCTATCGATGCCTTAGTAAAGCCAAGCCTTTTAATTCCAGAACAAAGGGAAAACCTTTATTACCTCACTAGGAACTTTGACCAGAGGGAGATCTCTCGGCTACAACGCTTCACGACCCAAAAGAGACATTTGTAGAATTTCATCCAGACCACACTCTTTCTTGAAGAGCTTGCAAATGATCACCCTCACCTCTACTTTTGTGGTATGCACATCAAGAATTGAGTCCAAGAACATGGAGAGAATGTGGGTGTTAACCTGTAATGTCTCCTGGTTTAATAGGTACTCCTTGCCTAACACCATATTGACCACCACAATCACATGCAGGTCAATCCTAAGCATAATTTGCTTCAACTATTGGTTGGTAATCACCTTGAAGGCCATCTACCCTATCTTACAATCCAATTGAATGGGGCTATCAAGCCCCACGCTCACCAACGTCTTTGATGAGAAATCAACAATGAACTTTGACTTTTCTACCATGACTATAGATAGAGCTATACAAAGAAAAATAACCAAACTCTGCCAAAGTCATGCCACCCTCACTCATTTAAAGACCCATTTCCTTCAAAGCATTCTACACTTACTACGATGTGCAACAACATGCTTTCCTGGCTAGATTCCATATGATCCCTCCTCCTAGTAGTAATCATGCAAAATGTCGCATCATGGATCGCCAGCGGGGAGGTGAGTTGTATCCACCTGACAAACGATTAATAGACAGTTCATCGTGACTTTGTAAACGTTGGTGCTTGAGGCACAAAAGTGGTAATGAAATGTCGCATTGCCACCCTATGACAACCTAGCTTGATCTAACATCATTCCAGGTAAAGGCCCACCCATCGCTCACATGGAGTACTAACAAAATGCTAACTAGACTTGCCACCTTCCCAAAAAGGACCCTGACCTTTCCAATTCTTATGTGGAAAGGTGGCTACCTAGCCTCTCACTTTTCAAAATGTAATATTAATATATATATACACACTACAATTTTAATCAATCACATGCATTCTATTAGTGTGTGTATCCACCAATGGGTAATAGCACTTTAAATAAGGGTAGCTCACATTTATTTAATTGTAAATAAATATTATTATTATTATTTTGTTGAGCATGCATAGTATGGATGGGTGCATGATGATAATACAATATATTTAATGGTTAGATTGACAAATATTATGGAGCTTAGTATTTTTCCAAAACCACTAGTATATTAACTAAAAAGTGATTCTTATAAAAATTTTAATTTTTTGGATGTTAATGTCATTAAAGTATTTATAATAAATTTTTAATATTATGTGATTATTCATTTCTAAATATTTAAATTTGAAGTTAACCCTCAAACTATATATTGTGATTTAATTAATTTTTTAATTGCTAATTATTATATGTAGTTTTTATTTTTTTTTGTTAAATTAAAGTCTTCTCATTATTCTAATTTAATCAAAAAAATTAAAATTGAAATCTTGTGATATTTAGATTTATGCATCATGGGAAATTTTGTAAATGTCGAATTTCATTTAGACATTTTATACACTATAATATTCATTCTTAATTGAATAAATAAAGGTGGTCGTCTCTTTTCTTAAAGATTAAAGAAATTCACATATACAAATTAAGGAATAAAATAACTTGAAGGGAAATAATAAAATATAATAGACAAGAACCATATATAATCATAACAAGGTACAAACAACTATACATGTCTAAATTATTACAAATGTGAGTGGCCAAGAGTGCACAAACACACTTTCTAAAATAATTTATAGAATATTATAGTGAAATTTTTAAAAAAAATTGGAGACCTAAAGAACAAGATGTATAATGGCTTCTCTAAAATTCTCTATCATACCTTAAGAAAAGGATTCATATCCCAAACACAAAATAGATATCTATACTCATTTTCTCGAAAAGAGAACCAAATTATATTTTTAAATAAAATTTAGATGTTAAAAATTAGCACAATTTGAACAAAGTGAGAATTTATAATAGTAGTTAAAAAGAAATAAATCATCATCAAAATTATTTTTCAACACTTAGTTAATCATAGCCATCCAATATTTATCTCTTTGAATCATATATGTTGGACTTGAGGTCTTTTCTTCAATGTACTTGATCTATTTTAGCTAATGATGTAGCAATGACAAATATGTGTTAGTTCCAATAATTTTTTTGGGAGGCATTAGGGTGCCACATTTTTTCCATAGTCATTATATATATTTTAAGATCATTTCTCTTAGAATGGGATCTACTATTTATCTTCATGTTTAGTTTTGGAGAATTAACATTTTTGTAGCTCTGTGACCTCAATAGTACATATTGTCTTTATCTAAACTAAGATCCACCTCATCCACTGTATCTTCTCTTAGTGAATGAATCTATCAATACTTTTACTAGTTTGAGCATTAATTCAAAGGGAACTAAAGTAATATGTATTTGTAGTGTCAAAAATTGTATACCTTAACATTTTCATATTATTTTTTTCCACTTAATTTATTGTACCTAATTAAGCTCCTTATTTTCTAAATGATGCATTTTAAGGCATAATTTTTACCATTTCTTGAAGGATTGCAAGCATTGAATATATGCAACCAATTGTTATTTTACTCTCGACTAAGTGTGTCCTTGAAATTTGGGCTAGGACTCATTCACCCATGGGGGAATTGGTCCTCCATATTTGCTAGGACCCAAATTTAAATATGTTGTTGGCGGAATTTTTAGAACCAAAATTTAAATATCAAGTGTCATCTTTTCGAATCTAATTATTGGGAAATTATTATAATTGCATATAAATACCTATGGTGTAAGAAATTGTATAACTTTACAATTTCATGCTATATTTGCATGCCCTTAATTAATTGAACTTAATTAAAACTCTAATTGACCAAATTATGAATTTGAAATCCTTATTATTCCTAGATTTTTGAAAGGGAAACTTATATTAAAAAATTGCCAACATTAATTAAATTACATTAGAAATTGAGTGTCTCGGACTAAGGCCCTAGGCCCCATTTACTCAAGGCTGAATGGGTCCCCTTTAAGTCCTAGGATCCAATTTTTAATATGTATTTGGTAGCATTTTAATGATTCAAATTCAAGTTTCAAGTCTTGACTTTTCGAATCTAATTTTATGGAAATTAGATAAACACCTATAAATACATATTTATTTTATCCATTCAAAGCTAACAACTAAGAAGCAACATTATCTAGCATTAAGGAAACTTTCATAAGAGAAAATATTATTGTTAGGAGCATTGAAGAGGATATTTATTAGTCGTCTATAGTAGCAATCTAGATCATATCATCATGTAAAATCTCATTCATGTTCATGTCATGTTTTGTAGATAACATTGTGATGTTGGTTTCAAGCATTCTAGCATGCATTCAAGTATCATTCAATCAAGACAATTCATGCAAGATCCAAGACCTATAGTGATGTGTTTCACTTAAGCCCTCTAGGGGAAATCATTAAGGGTTTGGTGAGATGTAAGAAGCTTTGTTCATTCATCAATTACTTCATTTTGTCATTATTTCATTATCAACATTTAATTACAAAACATGGGGTTTTACTAAGGAAAATCCCTATTCATGCAAAATAAACATTTTTTCTTCTCTCTTTGTATGTGCAAATTTACAAGTGAAGAAGGATTGAAAGTTAATCCAAGGAGCAATTTTGTAAAGTTGTATAAGTTATCATAATTGTTGTCAAGCTATAGAAAATCACTTACAAATTTTATTTCTAACTTTTTGACAGTTAAACTTGGAGAAATTAGAAGCTTAGATTTAGGATTAGAGTACTAAAAATAATAATTTTGGAGCCCTAACCAAGGACCCATTTGCCTAAGGGAAAACCAATCCTGCTATAGGCCATGAAACCCACTTTTCATGAAAAGTGGACACTATCAAATCTGTAGTGTCCAAAAATGTACTCCTTTACATTTTCACACTATTTTTGGGTCCCTTAATTAAATTGTACTTAATTTATCGTCTAATTATCTCACTTATGCATGTAAAAGTGTAATTAATCTTGTTTCTAAAAGGGAAACTTGTATTAAAAAATTGCAAACATTAATTAAATTTCCATGGAATTGGAGTGTCCTAGGTTGAGAAACCTAATTTTTAAAATTTTTTTGTTGGAATATTTATGATTCAAATTCAAATTGCAATTTTTGGATTTTGAATTTTAATTGGCAAGAAAATAGAAAAATACCTATAAATACCTAGTCTTTTATGAATTCAAAATATCTAGCAAGAGGGAAACTTTCATATGAGAAAATATTATTGTTAGGAGCATTGAAGAGAATATTTCTCAGTCATCTACAACAACAATCAAGATCAAGATCATCATGTCAAAGTTATTTGCATTCATGCATGTTTTTGGAGCTAACATTGTGATGTAGGTTTCGACCATTCAAGTATCAATTCAAGCATCAAGATCAACATCCAAAGAAGCCATTTCATGCAAGATCAGTACCTTGGAGAGGTGTGTTAGGCTTCAATCATCTAAGGATATCCATTCAAGGGTTTGGTGAGTTGCAACATAGTATTGTTCATTCATTATTCATTTCATTCACATTTCATTTTATTTTAATGTTTAATTACTAAAAAAAAAATTAACCAAGGCAAACCCCTATTCACCAAAAGAATTCCACTTATTTGTGTGTTACAGATTTACAAGTGAAGAAGGATTGAAGATTGATCAAAAGTGCAATTTTGCAAAGTTATCAAAGTTGTCAACATTGTCATCAAGATACAAAAACTCAGATCCCAAATTTATTTTTGACTTTTTGATAGTGAAATGTAGGAAAAACAAAAGCTTAGATCCACCTTCAGAGGACCTTGAAATTTGATCAAAAAATCCACACTAAGAATCATTCACCTTAGGGAGAATCTGTCCCAAGAGGACACTCAAGAGGAGATTTTTGTGATAGGTGAATGAATTCATAACCTTCTCAGATCTACTAGAACTTTCCTGATTCTGTTAGATAAAGGTATTAAAATGATGATTCATGTTTCAAATTTCATAATTATGTTCATTTGGTATTTTTCATTCATCTCTGAAAAGTGTATTTTAGGCTAATTTACCCTATCCCGAGTCATAAGGAAAACAACAAGATCTTCATTAGGATTGACTCACCTAAGGGATCTCTTTTTCATAATGAAAATAGGAAGATAGGTGCGTCATGCCCCCTTATTTCACATCTCATTTTGATGAAAAAATTTTCTCTGTTTGAAGATCCTTCTCATATCTGCCTATAAATTGTCGTATCCATTTATGTTATCATAGAACTTTTCATTTCAAGTTTTAGGTAATATAATTCATTAAGTTAATGCACATTAAATAATTCAAAATTATTCCAAATCATTCTTTTAAGTCATAATAAAGTGGAGATCCAAGGTCAAAAATAGGATTAACTCACCTCAAGGTTGAAATCCAATCCTATCAATTTGTGATCTTCTCTCTTTCTAATGAAATTGGGGAAAGGTGTATTTGAATCCTAGGCCATTTCATTATTTCACATTGATTCAATTCATTCTCCTTTTTCCTAACATTTCAATAGCTAGTTATTTTATTATTTGAAATTTAACAAGCAATAACAAGAAATTTATTGGAAAACTTATGATAAAGAGCATTATTGAGCAAGTCAAGAGAAAACTTTTAAAGCCTTTTTCCAACAATTCAAAATCTAACATCATGTCCAATTGTGTGTGAGTTTATGTGTGTTCATGTTCATTCTTTGTGAAGGCTAGCCTTTGTTGTAGGTCTCTAAAGAATTCAAGCATTTAAGCAAGAAAGATTTAAATCCTAGAGGTGATGTGTATGACTTAATGTTGTATTATGGAGCCAGATCAAACTCGAAGGATTAAAATTTTCCCACCTTTGTTGGTATTTTTTTCCCACAAATTATATTAACAAGGGAATGCAAGCGGGCTAACACTCCTCTTGCAGGGTCTGGGGGTATTATTCCCTATATGTGGGCTCGAGGGCATAGCCCATAGTAGGGGTTTGGGGGAAATACCCCTAGCAAGGGATATTGGATGCAACACTCCCAAAAAAAATATTCATTATAATTTTAATAAAGAAATTATTGTGAGATTGTATTTAAAATATAGTTAAAAGAATAAAATTAAAAATGCCCAAAAATGATTATTTTATTATTGAACATGGAATTCCAATAGCCAATGTTGAAATGTGAGCACTTACAAGCATGTGGGAATGTGAACAGTCATGTGGTTTTTAGTTTTGAAACTAAAGAGCATGGAAAATGTGAGTAGAAGGTCACATGTTTGTGGCTAGAAAAACATAGCTTAAGCTATGGGTACTGTTGTGTAGTTTTCACACACACACCCCACTGAAAGTAGGGACCCTCTCTTACTTTGGTCTTTGGTGATTTTGATCCTCTGATTATGAAATTTGATTACTTTGAAATGTGCTTCAATGTTTATTCTGCTCATGCGAATGATCTCTTGAAGTTACTCATTGAAAATTCTAAGTCTTGAGGTGATTTTTAGGTTTTTCACCGGTTTTGAGAATTTCCTCCCTAGGTAGAATTCCATGATTTCCATCTATGCCTTGGATACCCGATGAGGACTGCTTTGCATTGTGCTTCAGATATTTTGGCTCTTCGCAAAATTTTATGTCCACCAAAAATCCCCAAAATTACTTCAGGCCCTCGGATCCCCGAATTTCCTTCACCTCCTCGAATCCGTGAAACTTGTCTTGGGTTGTCCTTTCACTCCATTTATATTTGTTGTATGAATTATGCAGCTCGTATTTAATGGAATATTGGGAATTTTATGCTGAAAATTAGTGTCATATGCTTTGCATTGAATTTGAAAGAGCTTGGTCTTGAGTGTTGCGTGTGAATTTGATGTTCGAGCTTTGAATTACTGACTTTGGTGGCATTTTTTCTAGTATCATTTGGATCTACTCCAGATTGGAGATTGTTTCCTATCACTGCCCTCTTGAATTATTCTTCATCAATGGTATGTACACAGTACTCTAGCCTTTGATTGATAAGTATGAATAGTTTTGTGATGTCTTGGACGTGTCTTGAGTCTGGGTTTGGTGTGCTTGAAGATCTGTGTTTAAAACTAGGGTTTCCCATGGTTTTTTCAACATATCTCCTAAGTATCCACATTGTCGTTCCCCATTGTTATCACAATATAACTATTCCAATCCTTGCTTGGTTTTCCCCCACCTAGACTTGGTATTGCACATAGTGTTGATTTGGTTCAATTGATCTAGGGTTTTG
The DNA here is from genome assembly GCA_007258455.2 of Sequoia sempervirens. Taxonomy (NCBI): domain Eukaryota; kingdom Viridiplantae; phylum Streptophyta; class Pinopsida; order Cupressales; family Cupressaceae; genus Sequoia; species Sequoia sempervirens. The sequence goes on along the minus strand of VDFB02000363.1, from coordinate 7,882,670 downwards.
TACGATTGACAAATTAACCATCCAAATAAAAATTTGAGTTATCACTTCTCACTTGTATCTACTCAATTGCTTTCCTTTGGTAGTTTGAAAGAGTTTATTCGGTCTTAATGCAATAATTGAATGTATCGAACCTTTGACTATTACTCATGGCAAAACCCTAAGATTGCTTGTTTTTAATTTCTTACTTTAGATCAATTGAGATAGGTTTTAAGTGAATCATAGGTTCAAATCATGATTGAGTGATGTAAGGTGAGCATAAAGTCTAAGTAACCAAGTCCGAAATTAATAATCATTCGATCAATTTGTCCAAGCTAGAAAGAGTTGGAAATTTTGGGATTTCGAGTACTTCATGGAATTCCTCTACCTTAGGAAATCCCTAAATTTCCATTGCCCCTTCATTTTCCCAAAAATGTGTGAAGTCATGCTAGTTTCGCGGATTTTCGTCCCTAATGGAAATCCCTAAAAAACTTGCCAAACATGAAGATTTGTAGAAATGAATGCATTAATGTTGAATGATTTTTGCATTTCATGATTGGTTTGAATGATTAAAAGATGTATCATGTTATTTCTTGAGTTGTGATGTTGATTAACCAACTTTTGGGTGATGATTTCTCCTTCATCGCTAAATTCTACCTGGCCCGAAAATCCCTGAAATTCCATCCTGGCTTGATTTCCGCGAAGGGGTGAAAATCCCAAACTTATAAGGAGCTATGCTTTATGCTATTTTAAGGGATTGTAATCATTGTGTGGACTTATTTGAATTATGAATATGTTATTTGTGATGGGATAACCTTGATCCTCATGTTGTAATGGAAATTTATTGTGATCTTTTGTTAAGTGTAGGCTAAATCAAGTAAGGAAATTGCTAGCAAGGCCAAGGGAAAAAAAATGGATCCTGACGTTGAGGGATCCTCCATCTTAGAAGCTGAAAGGATCAAATTGGATACAAAGAGAAATATTCCTAAGAGAAAACTGGCTTCCATTTGGTCAAAAGTGATTGACAGAAATGTGGGGATATGGGACTATGATAAGTACAAGGAAAGGATGGTAGTGAAGGACCCTCCTCTATTAGAAATAATATTGGTTAGCTTTGGGTTGGATCATGTGGTTGGAATTCCTTCTACAATGCAGTGCTATGAGTTATTTTTGGAATGTGTTAGACACTATGATCTAGGCACACAGAGAGTGATCAACGCACAAGGTAGACTGCTTGCAAATTTATGTCATGTTTCAGTGGCCCAAACATTTGATATGCCAAATAGATCCCATGTGGTGTATTTTGATATTGATGTAGCCAAGAAGTATTATGCAGAGGATACAAAAAATTCTTTAAAAGTTATCAACTCTTGGTTGGAGAAACCTAAGGAACATATTTCCAAGCTTCCAAAGCAATTGTTAAAGGAACAATTCAAGTCAGAGTACTATGATGCAATCACTCTTCTCAGTAGAGTGATGGGCTTGAAGAGTGTAGGAGTATTTGAGAATTGGATGTTTTGCATAATAGTGAGAAGGAAAAAGGGACAATAGGTAGGAAATGCATTGAATGAGATTTATAGTAAATGTATTTCATTCCTTGAAATCATGAATCGGGAGAAGAAGTTTGCACTGAAGCATTTGACCTTGGAGAAATTAAGGAAGTGGTGGCATGAATTTTATGCCCCAATTGATGACAGTCCAATCATAGCCCACCATTTAGATGATGCATTCACCTATATTGTTGTCATGGAGAAATATCAGGATCTCAAGGATGAATGGGATAAGGTCGTCAAAGAATCAAGGGAGGATATTAAATCCATTGAGAGAAGGTTTAAAGTGTTAATTACTCCACCATTGGCTGACTTAGAGAAGGCTTTTCTTAAGGTGCAAGATAAATTGGATCGAGATAAGGACAAGGGGCCAGCTAATGAATGATTGCATAAAAATTTTTGCTTCCCATTATCTGTCCTTTCGTTTCCTGCATGCATTGTAATGAGCTACATTGGAGAACCCAGGCCAACCTGGAAGAGTCTCAAGCATTTAATGCAAAAATATTGTTTTATTCTAGAAGCTTTCTAGGCCAATTTTTTTGTGGTTGATTTCTTTGTAACCCTAATTGGGCCGACATATCATGAAGTCTCTATAAAATTGAATTTTGCCTCTTTGTAAAGGATAGTTAGAAGAGGGTTAGAATTTGAAGCAAGTGATAGAGCAAAGGTTAGGGATAGGAGTTAATTTCTGAAGCAAAGTGTTGTAACACAAAATACTGGAATTGTTGCTATTATTGGATGATTCAATACAATTGAAGACATTGTGCTTTGGTGATCTCTCTTGTGTTGATTTATCTTGCATGGTTCTTGTTATTCTATCTCTGAAGATTGCTTAAAAAATATTTGATTTATGTTAGATTTAAGGTTAGATATGATTCAATGGTGTTCATGGTTTGATGCTTGAGGTGTTTGTAGCAATCCCTGGTCCATACTTTTTCCAACTAGATGGTTGTGGGTTGCTTTGTAAAGTTAGCCTGGACCTTATATTCATGTGCTTAGTTCAATTGTGAATTGTTTATTCATTTTAATTGCAAACAGGGTTGTTTTGAATGAATGTTCATGATCTGAAAATATTTAATTCCTTACAAGATTGCACTGTTCTTATAAGATTCTAGATAAGATATGGGTTAAGCAAGAATTAGTTTTGAGGGATTGGTCAATTTCAAGTGTCTTCAATTTGCATTGTTGATTTTATGAGTAGTTTTAATCTTAAACATCTCTTGTAAACCATTATCTTTATCTATTTCTTTTATTATCTAGGTTAGACCTAGGATTCAAAGTATTATCATATTACAAAATACGATAAGTTTCAAAGATCCAGTATTTGTTTGTAAGGCCCCTTGTGTTTACCAGCATTTTCACATTTATCATTGATTTGTTTTTGCATTGTCAAGACTTGACATTAGAGACCTTGGGGTTATCTTTTAAGGATTTTTGATAGAGATTTACCTTTCAAGAGAGATATGATATTTGTATATTGTCTGAGTTGTTGTTGTGCAGAAAACACCATCAACAAATTGGCGCTAGATGGAGGGGAGTATGTGCAGGATCATGATAGGCCAAAAAGTGGCAATATGTAAGTGATATGATGGCCCATGTCGCTGATGACTTTTTACCCAAAATTGATGAAACAAAAAGGGTTTTCAAAGGAGATTCTTAGCTTTCTACCAATATAAATTATTCTTTACTTTGAATTTAATAAATTATTATTATTCATTTTCTATTTGAATTACTTACTAAAGTCCTAATTGATAGGTTGATTCAAAAACATCTATAACTTTCAAACAATCATATTTTTTGAATTTGAAACATGTGTCACATTCTATACTTTGTATACTATAGGATTTTTAAAAAAATGAATTTCATGAATTTTTGACCAAGTTAAGGTGGTCAAATTATATTTTAAAAAAGTTGTAATAAAAAATTCACAATTAATTATTTATTTGGAAAAAAATTATAAAAAAATATGCATCAAATCGGGACATAAATCTTCTACTTATATCAAATCTTATGAAAGAACACTATCATTTATTGTGGTTAGGGTGGTCAAACATATACCTACTTATTTTTTCCTTGAAATTTAAGTACTACTGCATTGAAATTTAAAATTTTCAGCGAATAGATTTTTATTTTTTTCAAATAAACCTAGTAGTTTAGAAACTAGATTCAATTTTCTACAGATTCTATTCTTACATATTTTTGAAATAATATAGATAACTTATTCAAATTTTTACATCAAGTTGTTTTACTCTGATTTTTCTAAAAAATTTACCACTTAAGGGCCTATTTTTTCCATGATGATCCTGCACATACCTAGGGCCTGAATAAGAAAGTTGGATCATTTTATGTCTACCATTTCTCCAGAAAGATTTCAAAGAAGAACCAGATCTACTCTAGGAGAAGAATATTTTCAAGATTTGCAAGCTCCTACCAGGTCAAGAAGGACTAGAAGAAGGAGAGAATCATCATGCACCCAACCACTTCCATCATCTCTTTCATACTCATCTTCACCCAGTCCATCTTCATCTAATTTTGAAGCCATCCCCATTCAACAACCTCAACCAGTCATAAATCAGCCATTACCACCTCCACCTCTACCAATGGATTTCCTTTCTAACAATCCATCTCCCTTATCCTTCAATAATTACAATGTCATGCCCAAGAACCCTGAACACTTTTGTTCAAAGTTTGATGCTAATGATCCTAATAGAACTGGAAAGGAACACATCAGGATTTTTTAGAAATGTCTTAGGGATTGGGGAATTAACCATGAGGATGTTACATGTAGGCTCTTTCCTTATTCCCTAGGAGAAGATGCATTCTATTGGTATAATCACTTGCATGCTGGATTGATCCATAATTGGGATGAGTTGCAAGTTGCATTCTTGCATAAGTTTAGGATTCCCATTAGTGCTAATGAGATTTACCTACAGTTCACCAAGGTCAAGAGAGAAGTTAATGAGCCTATAGGGTCCTTTAACAATAGGTTTCATCATGCATATACCAAATTATAGGCCCCCTATGTTCTAGATGATGCCACTTCCCTGGAGATCTATTATGAAGGTTTAGATAGTCTCATGGCTACCTTCTCGAAATGGAGACCTAATCATCAAGCAAGCTTACTTGATGCATATACAAAGGCTGTCAAGGTCAGTACTGATTGGAGGCAACACTTGTCTAGCCCTTTACCATCATTAGGACTGACTGCTCACCCAGGACAAGTTTAGGCTCTCAATCAGGATCTTACCAATCATACTCCTATCACGAATCCAATACCTCAGCAACCTCTAGTTCCTCATTTGGGTCATCCTATAAATCAATCCCCACAAGTGATGAATTATCCTCAATAGATTTTTAATCAACCCATTCATTCACAACCACAGGTTGGTTTCCCTACCTATTTGCAAAATTATGAATTCTTAAACCAATCCTTGAGCTCTAGTGTAACCACAGGGCATCCCCAAAGCAGTGCTAACTAGACTCCCTATGGTAATCTTGATAAAGAAAGGTTGGATGAGTTGAATGAACAAGTGAAGAAGTTGAACATGGAGGTCACTTATCTAAGAAATCAAAATAGTCAAATCCAAGCTGCTCAAAGGAGTATTTCGTCTAATTACAATAGAGAAAATTGGGAGCCCCAACAAGGATAGAGCTTTGACAGAGGACAAAATTTTGATAGAGTTCAGACTTCTGAAAGAAGATAGGCTTTTAGTCAATATTTTGATAGAGGACAAGCTGGCGGGCAAGGATTCGAGAGGAGATAGCCACCCAAATAGAATAGAACTTGGAACACTAGGAAAAATAATGGAGGTGTATGTACTCCATTAGACCAGCCTTCTAATCAAGAAAAACCTTTAGGTAGTTTGTATTTGGCAGAAACAACTCTATTTGGATGGTGTAGGCTTCATAAGATGAATCAACATTTAGAATTGGATTGCTCGAAATTCTAGACTGTAGCATCTATTTTCTATAATGAGGTAGAGAATCACTTTGGTAGCCAAGAGTTAGTGTTGTGAGGACCTTATGACTCCCAGATTTTGGTAGTAAACCATGCTCCTTTCCCAAGAGGAGAAGAAAATGGACCAGAAGAGCAATCAAGCCAGTCAGAAGAAGAAATAGATCAAGTCTATAATGGAGATGAGATTTCTCATATGTTCAATGAAATTCCTAAAAATGATAATGGCCCCTTGGATGAAGAAGAAGCTGATTTTGAAGAAGTATAGGTGTTCCAAAGGCTAATCAAGAAATACAACTTAAGGGATAGGCCAACCAGACGACCATAGGCTAGAGGACCATTCACCACCTCCATCCCTGCAAACAATTTCACCATACCTCTTGATCCTAATGCTAGTAATAATCCAATGTATCATCATGTGCCTAAGGAGTACCTATCAAAGGAAGGACAAGCACAAGCTGGGACATCTAAAGGGAAGAATATCGACACCAACAAAGACAGGGTAGTGGAATATCTCAAGGAAGCTTCCATAGACATGAGCATAGAGAAATTAGGTGAATGTGTGGTTGAAGAACTAAAGAAGCTCAAGGTAAGTCTCTTTTCATTTGAATTATTGAAAATACCAACCATTATAAATGCAATCTTAGGGGCTTACAATGAAAATGTAGTACTACAAGATAAAATTGTTAGTGGGACATGTAATAAAGTACCTAGTTCACAAGGGTTGAAAGATCAGGGTCAAATTAAAACACAACCTAGAGGCAAAGGGAAAGAAAAGGAAAAACGCAAGGTTGGTCAAGTTGATACTAAGTTAACTCTATTTCAAGGAAAAATAGAAACACCTCCCTTTTTTATTTGTATGCACATTTTTGGAAAGAATCTGCACAATTGTCTTATAGATTCAGGTGCTTCCACCAATGCCATTTTTTGTCTATAGAGCCCTAGGAATTACCCCTGCTACCTTGGAGAAGAAGGTCACCCAGTTGGACAAAAAAAAAGTAAATGTAGTAGGAGAGTTAAACATGATCCCTATGCAAATTGCCTCAGACCCTAGAGTGTAGCAAGTTATTAATATTCAAGTAGTAGATATCCCTGATGCTTATGGTTTAATTCTAGGGAGAGACTTTACCAAGGCCCTGAATGGATATATATCAAATGACCAATCACACATGTGGCTTCCCTAGAAAGGGGTGCCAAATCAAATCATGATTGAGAGAGAACCTCACATGAAGTATGTGATCACAGAATATCGGAATACTTCAAATGAAATACTAGAGAACTAGAAGTAAGCATGGGAAACTATGTACCCGTGGCCCCTTTTGAGGAAGAAGTAGACACATAAGAGATTGTTATGTTGCATACCACACCTATTAATCTTACAACAAAATCTAGTAGTAGTGGAGCCTTGGTAGAACCAACTGAAGATGATGATGATCTTGAAGATAACTGACTCAGTTTGCTGGACAATTTTAAGGAATTCATCCAAAAATGTATTGAAGATCAGATTCATCTTGGGTAGAGGAATAAATTTTGAAGAATTACTCTTACCTAATTAGTGTAGAGTTCACAACGCCTCTCACTCAAAGTTGGAATGCTTCTTGTGCCAAGCAGTAGTAGAACATGTGTAGAAATGCATTAATCCCACTCTAGTAGTCAAAATAAATATACAAGAAACTCAACATGATCCCAAAGGAAACAAGGTTGTTCCTTCCGAAGATCCATCCAACATTAATAATACAAAAGGTACAACAAAAATATCTAGAACTATTGGTTGTTGGACAATAATATTTGATGGATCTAAATCAAAGCAAGGCACTGGAGTAGGATTTTAGTTGCTCAACCCTAAAGGTAAAACTTTATTTGCTACTCATAGACTCCAGTTTCATTATACCAATAATGTAGCAGAATATGGGGCTTTCATTCATGGATTTCTCATGGCACTAACGAAGAAGGTTAAGATTCTGCAAGTCTTGGGGGACTCTAAGCTAGTGGTTAAGCAAGTTAGGAATCAATATGCATGTCACGATAGGAGGATGACCAATTATAGGCATAGAGTATGGGATCTCATCGAAGGATTTGATGCCTTCAACATTCAGTCAATACCACTCAGTAAGAACCAAACTATAGACTCCTTAGCATAGGCAGTTGGCACTTTATAGCCATTATCCCTCTCTAGCTTGAAGAAGTTCACTATGGAATTAACTCCAGTACCTTCAGTACTCAAAAATGTGACAAATTTCTAGGTATTTGAAGATGATAAGCATATCTTGGATTTCATCACCAACTCTGATGTATTCACCTCTCAGATCATCAATGAAGTTGAACCTCAAGAAGCAGAAATGGATCTAGAAGGGGTCATCAATTTGAAGACTAATACTATTCTAAGAGGATTGGTATAGTTAGAACATATTTTTGACCTTGATAGAATAAAATATTAGGAGTCAAAGACCAAGAAGGAATCCATTAGTAGCTAATGTGACACATACAACATGGGGACTTAGGAGGATATCAAGAGTGTCTTCATTGGCAAGGTATGTACCCCAAAAGAGAGAAAAGGAATTTTTGATGCCTTGCATACATACCAAGATGTGATAGCCTGGAGTTATAAGGACCTGAAGACATTTGATACTTCAATTATTACACACACACTATTCCTCTAAAGCCAGGAGCTAGACCTTTCAGGAAAAGGAAAAGACCAATTAATTCCTTGTTGGAGCCAGTCATTCAAAAGGAGGTGCAGAAACTGCTTTTAGCTCATATTATATTTTCGGTAAGAAATTCAACCTGGATTACAAATTTGGTTCCAGTGAAAAAGAAAAATGGAGAGATCAGACTGTGTGTTGATTTTAGGAACCTTAATAGGGAATCAGAAAAAGATAACTATCCAGTCCCTTCACTAGATGAAGTGCTTTAGATTTTCAATGGATCTCAAATGATTTCTTTTCTAGATGGGTACTCTGGATATAACTAGGTTATGGTGCAGTATGAGGATAGGCATAAAACTGCCTTTACTACAAAATGGGAAAAAATTTCTTACAGGAGAATGCCCTTTGGGTTGATCAATGTTTGAGCCACCTTCCAGAGAGCCATGGATATTTCTTTTAAGGACATCATTGGTAAGTGCATAATTATTTATATGGATGATTTGACGGTCTTTTCTAAAAGGTGAGGTGATCATATAGCAGATTTATGCAAAGTGTTTCAAAGGTGTAGAGAATTTGGCATCTCCCTTAATCCAAAGAAGTGCATCTTTGGAGTTATTGAAGGAAAACTGTTGGGAAACGTTATCTCAGAGAATGGAATTGCTATTGATCCTGAATGAGTGGAAGCCATACTCAAGATTCAACCACCTGCTAGTAAAAAGGAAATGAAATCATTCTTCAAAAAAATTAACTTCGTAAGGAATTTCATCACTAGATTTGTTGAGATAGTCAAACCATTGAATGCAATGTTGAAGCAAGAGGCCATAGTTGAATGGAATGTAGAAGCAAAAGAAGCATTTGCAAAAATTAAGAGAGCCATTGTTGAAGCCCCAGTATTGGTAATTCCTAACTATGCCAAGCCCTTTTACATATACTCATTTGCTTCCAACCACTCTTGTGCTGGCATGTTGACCCAAAAGTCTGATCAAGGGAATGAGCACCCCATAGCATTTATGAGTGCACCTTTAAAAAATGCAGAATTAAGATACCCAAGTGTAGAAAAGTAGGCCTATTCCTTAGTCAGAGTTGTAAATAAGTTTAGACATTATATTCTAGGGAATAAACTCTTTGCAATAGTTCTTGATCCTGCAGTCAAGGCTCTATTGATGCAAAATGAATTGGGAGAATGCAGAGCTAAGTGGGTAACTATGTTGCAGGAATATGATATTGAGATTCATCCCATGAAGCTAGTGAGAGGACAAGGGATAACCAAGATTATGGCAGAGATGGGTCCTGACCTTACAGCTCAACACTACCACCTACAAGATGTATCTGCAGGAGATTGGTATGATGATATTCTCTACTATCTTTTAAATCAACAATGTCCTAGACATATTAATTCAGTACGAAGGAGAGATTTTCATTTGAAAAGTGATAGTTTATGATGAAAGGAGCTGTTATATATAAGAAAAATCATGAGGGTGTCTATTTGAGGTGCTTGGGAAAAGAAGAAGCTGAAAGAGTAATGGCAAAGTTTCATGATAGATACGATACAGGCCATGGATCTTCACCCTCTACAATGAATCAAATTCTAAGAGTTGGTTATTATTGGCCTACATTGTTCAAATATTCCCACAACCATGTTAGAACTTGTCATGTGTGTCAGACTACAACAAGCAAAGAGAAGTATGCAGCTCTTCCACTTCAACCAGTCATAGAGGTAAAGTTGTTTGCATAGTGGGGATTCGACTTCATAGGTCCAATCAATCCACCTTCTTCTTCAAGCCATAGGTATATTCTTACTATCACTGACTATTTCACCAAGTGGACTAAGGCTCTTGCATGCGAACAATGTACTTTTGAAGTGGTAATCAATTTCATTGAATCGGGTATTATTAATCGCTTTAGGTGTCCATTGGCTTTAGTTTGTGATAATGGTCCTACATTTACATCACTGAAATTTTCTAACTGGGCCTTTGATCATGGAATCATTATAAATTTTCCATCTAATTATTACCCACAAGGCAATGGTTTGGCTGAGTCTTCCAATAAGAACCTTTTAATAGTCATCTGTAAGCTATTAGAGAAGAATATGAAGGATTGGCACACTCAACTTTGATTTACTCTTTGGGTAGACTGTACAAGACATAATACCTCCTTAGGGACCTCTCCTTATCACCTTGTGTATGGTTTGGAACATGTATTTCCCATCCATTTAAAGATCCCCACTTTGCAGTTTATTAATGAATATTATGATGAAGGGGACAAGTGTGAAGCCCGCCTGGCTAAACTACTACACCTTGAAGAGATAAAGGTTTATAATTTTTTTCCAAACATCAAGGTGTAGTTAAGAGATGGTTCGATAGAAGAACCAAGATAAAAGCCTTTAGAATCTCTGAATTGGATCTCTACAAGGATAAAGCACATAACCAAAAAGGGGAGCATGGAAAATTTGATAAACTTTGGCTCGACCCTTATCAGATTTCAAAGATTCTGGGAGATAATGCTTTTCGCTTGAAAACTCTCACCAGAGAGGATATCCCACTACCTGACAATAGGAATTATTTGAAGCATTACTTCCAATCCTGAGTTGTTGACAACTATTTCCTTATAAATAAGTAGATTAGGTTTCCTTTCTTTTGTTCTATTTCTGCTTTGGTTAGAATAAGTTTTCCTTTTTCTTTGCTTTGTTTGTTTTTTGCTTCTGGCTAGTTTAGGTTTTCTTTGGTTAGGGTGGGTTGATTTTTCTTTGTTCTTGCTTTCAGTTTTCTACTCTGTCTAGGGCTTGTTGCACTTGCATGGCAACCGTTATGTTATCTGGGTTTGTTTTGAATATTTCTTTTACAAACTTCAATCATCCTTCCAGAGTCAATTGGTGAAATTCCTTTATTTAGTGTCATATGTGGGTATGTGCAGGATCATGATGGGCCAAAATGTGGCAATGGGAAAAAAATTACATTTTTCATCGGCCTAAAAACATGAAAACGCCGAGTTGACTTTTTTGTGGCTTGGGTGTCAGTACATTGCTCCAAAGCAATGCCTAATCCAAGATTTACATATAGGAAATCCAATTTGGATCGAATATCCAATTCAAATCGGGTATCCAATCCAAATCAGATATTCAATTTGAGGTGCATATAAATATATATATTTGTGAGCTGTTAAAATCATTTACCATTTGCATAGGCCGCGGGTGCATAATGAGGAGGAGTTTCGAATATCAGATATCTGATTTAACAGATATCCGATTTGAAAGGTTAGATTTTGGTTTTTTTTTGCTTTAATCAAATTTTCAATTAGATTTGTATAATTTTATGTAGTTTTTTATGGATTTTTTTTCAAAATAGGGTTTTTGATTGTTTTTTATGAAGCAGGTTCGAACAGTTTTGATAAAATGAATGTTTTTTATGGATTTTTGATTAAAAATGAGGTAGGTGTTTATGTGTTTTTATCAAAAATTAAGAGTTTATTATAGATTTTTTATTAAAAAGTAAGAAGTGTTTTGTACCTTTTTTAAAAACTAAAAGGATTTTTAATATTTTCATTTATATTGTGTAATTTCAATTAGATTAACTAGTTTTAACTTTAATTATGAATTATGAAACTGCTGGAATGAAATGCACAAATTCCAAATGATCCACCGGCTAAGAATGAAAATGCAAGATTAAAATGCTCCACCACCTGTCTGACCATCAGTTGAAGACTTGGTGGTGAAAAATGCAGCAATTTAGGAGTATTTCCTCACATATTTATACAGAATCCCTCGATTATTCGAGATGTCAAACACATTGAAGGATATAATTAAAAATATAGAAACCCTCTCCACCCAACATAATTCCTTTCATTCGTGGCAAGAAGACATGAGGGAATATTATTAATGTGGATTGCCTTAGGATGATGTGAAAGATCTCAGAATAACCAAAGCCCAAATAGCCTCTTTATTTGTTAACCCCCGCACTGGTTTTCTAGTTAATGTTAATAAACCAAAACTTTCTATAAAATGGTGCATGCATAGGGACATTGTAGATAACTTTTGTGATTGTTGGTGTATGGTTTTTGATAAACCACTGAACAAAAATTATGATATACCATTTTACTTTATTAAAAAATTATATATGTTACAGGTTGTGTTAGGGGAATCAATGTCAGTTAGCACGACATTAAAGCCCTTCAAAGGCGTCGGTGGAGGTATACTTGAGGATAGACAAAGGGGTAGTTAAGAGTAGTCCCACACCCGTAGCGAACTTACCTCTTCCCCTTCCTTTTACTTACTCTAATTATATCATCCAGGATGTGTGCAGAGATGTAGCCACATGGGCCTTCAAGCTATTCCTCTTTGGGTGGCCTTTTTAGTTTCACATGCTTCTCTGATGGCTCGGTAGGTGCAGTGATGTTGAAAATTGGCTCAGTGTTCTGCATCATTCTCATCGAGGTCATAGTTGTGTGCTGCATGCTTTCCTGTGCTTTTGATTATGCTTAGGTCCTCTTGTACTGGCTATTGGGCATCCCTTGGACACTTCTGATTACCCGAAGCCTCCATGATGTAGGAATTATAGATCAAATGTAGAGGAATGGAGTGCACCCCTCACGAGTCTTCTCTCTCCTACTAGAGAGGGATATTGGAATAATTAATTTACAAAGTAAGATTTAAGTTAATAAATTTATAGCTGTATTTTTAAATGAATATTAATAAACGATAGTATAAAGTACTAATATTTATTTACATGGATTATTTAACAGTTGATGTCTGAGGAGGATCTCACATAGGTGACTGATAGCACCCTTAGGGCCATTTCATTTGGCCTCGACATGCACACAGTATATATTTTCACACTCACTCGTTTACATTTTTTATTATATGCTTGCTTGTCATTTGAATTGCTCATTAAAAGCCAGAATTATATAACTAACTTACACTCACGTTTATCTTATTACACTCTTGTAGGAAACACCTAGATGCGATGAAGATTCTGTATCCAGGGAATATGGAGGCGCAATGTTAGATAAGGGAAAGGTAATTGAACTCAAACTCGATTGAATTAAGATTTTTAATATCTTTTATTGATTATACATACATCGACATAGATTGGTATTTTCATATGTACTTGTCATTTTTATGTACAGGAAGTTATGAGTTGTACATCATTGTTGAAAAGTGCCACAACGCCTGAAGGAGTAGGTATTAGAACACCTCAAGGAGTAGGTGTTGAAACACCTCAAGGAGGAGGTGTCGAAACACCTAAAGGAGATAAAGAAAAAGATCAACCTAAAGAGGTCTGTGTTTATTTTATTTTGTGTTTTAGTAAATATGTTCCTATTACTGAGAAACTTAATTGTATATACTAACTTAGATCAATTTTATGTTTTTTGTTCGCCCTCTTTGATTGAAATTTCAAATTTTGGTTTGATTGGTTCTTTGAGAGGGCATATTCTAGGACTCCTAACCCTTTCAAGAGACGTATATTTGAGGTAATCAAGATTTCAATTTTAGAGTTCAATTATAATTCAATGTATATTGATTTTGATATTAATTATTCAATTTTAAAATTATATAAAAGTATAACTAATCCAATTGTGGTTTAAATTTTTCTTGTGCAGCTACCTTTAGAGCCAATGAGTGCTACAAAGAGGATCCATTTTGATGATCCACCAGTAGTTTAGGATGAGATAGATATTTTGGCATGTAAATTTTGAATAGACATCAAGATGGCATATGCCACATTTTGTAAAACTTTGTTTGAGTTGGCGTTGATGCCATTTTTGTATATGGAGATACACTCAAGATTATTGGATAATTTGATATATATAAGTTGAGAATTGAAATTTAATTTCTTCCTCATGTGCATGATTAAGCTCTTTGAAAGAAATTTGGTCAAGTAAGGCAATGGATTTAAATATCAATGTACAATAGCATAAAAGAGATGGATTTGTATTATATGTAGTTTATATTCATATTATTGTGGATTAAATTGCATTTGCACATCTTTCAGAGCTCAAAGGAATTACTTCATTTGCATAACTAACAGCTAGATGCTGATAGGTGACAAAGGAATTTCCAATTTACAATATAGTTTTACAAAGTCAACCTAAAAGCGGTTATGCAATAGCTTCACATTACATAACTAATAACTAGAAATTATCCAGTTGCATTTTGAATTTGTCCTTGAGAATTTCTGAGACCATTTATTAGAGCATTTTTTCAAATGAATTCACTATCCCACATTTTCATACCCCCTTAGTAGCCACCAAGAGATTATCCATGGGATCGGTAAAGCTTATTTCTATAAAGCACGAAGTTGATTGGATTCAATCACGAGAATTAAGTAAAACTTATGTAATGAAAACTACCACCCTTGACTCCTTTAGACCAAATTTGAGAATTGTTAGCATACCCATGTCTAGGCTGAGTGAATTAGCCCTCTTTCACAAAGTGAGTGCCCTTTAAACACTTGATATTCACAAGAACACCCCAAACAATCTTGAGTTGTGTCATAAAACAACAAATTCTAAGATTATTTTGCACCTACAGGTCCTTTAGTAGGCTGTCCCATGAAACCGTTTGTTTACCATGCAAATGCATAGGGTTTATTGAAAGTCCCACTTGCGCAACTCCCTTGACCATACCACTGACTTAGACACCTCTATTATGACCCCAATATGCTTAAAAATTAAAGAGATTCCCCCACTCTCATTGATTTTAACAAACCCTAGGCTAAAAGCTCCATTTTCATGCAATTTAAGCAATGATTTGCTTAGGACAACTCTAAGACTCACAAATCATTTCCCCTTTCTTAAATGGACCTGCACACATTCAAATCATATTTTACACAACCTCTCCATTGAGCCACATGAAAGGTACAGTAGGTGGAGGGCTTCAATAATTCATAATTTACTCAAAATGCAAAATCTGGGTTCATTGCTTGCCTTAGAAAACAAAACTCACAAAATGAAAGCACCCAGAGCCAAGATTTAAAGGGAGTCCTAGGGCACCACATTTCCCCATCAATTCACATGCCTATACAACCATTTTACTTATTGTAGCGAAAGTCCAAACAATGGGAAAAAATAATATTTTTTTTCTTTAGAAACCCGTATAGTTTTGCAAAGTAGCACCAATATGATCTTTTGATTTTGCTTCACAAAGGTACATTCCTTAGAAGTCCCCAAAATGGCTTACCCTCAACCTTTTTAAGACTCTCCCCCACACCGACAATGCGACCAGCTCCCAATAATTGGCCTAAAGAGCTAAGTTACCTGTTTGGTTTTTGGTTTTGGGTTTTAGAGTTAGAGTTACTTAGGTTTGGCTAATTTTTGGGGGTGGTTTGGTTCATTTTGGGTTCGTTAGTAGAAAAAACATGTAAAAAATATAAAAAAATAAAAAAATATTTATATATATGTATCCTAGAAGCATTAATTAGGATTAGAATATCACATAACATCATATAAACAACAAAACCACCATAAACTTGAATGTCATTTAAAACATGCATGATAAATATTCATCATTGAAACATGAATTGTGGTACAACTTGATATATAGAGTCTATTGATGCCAAGGTTCAATTTGTATGATTTTGAAAAAAGAAGGCAACTAAGTAGAGTTATCAGCATTCTTCAGAAATCATAAGAATTTATTTAGTACACTAGCCATTTTGATGTCTTCTTGCAATCTCAAATGCTATATCTATGAAAAAGTTAACTTTTCTTCCCACTAGTTTCTATTAAAAAGAAAGAAACAAGCTATGGTTTCATGGCTTTTTTTCACACCAAAATCAGCGTTGGAGTTCGGTTGGAGGCTAAAAACTACTTGTAAGTGCATAAGTAAATCCTGTTCTACAACTCGTATGACCAAATTGACTATTCTATCATGTATAGATGGTTACGTTTAGGTTAGGTATGGTCCCATTTTGCACCCAAATAGGCCGAAGCAGTTTGAGCTACGTTTAATCGGTGAAATCCCTTAAGAGTCCAAAGTGCAAAAGGGAAGCAATCTTTGATGGACTATCTCTTAGAAACTGTGATTCCTACAAAAATTTTGTGCAAGGCTATGAGATTGTGTTGGGCCCCTCTACAATAACCTTAGTTTTTTCTATCTCAGAGGTGTTTTCTCATGGTGGCAAGATTTCAGTTGAGGGAAAAGTTGTCAAATGTAGGCAGTGTAAAGTTGCAAAGTGGTGCAACTTTCATTGAACAACTCATACAAACAAATGGACTATTCCAACACATCCATATGGGTACGTTTATGCTAGGGATGTTCCTCTTTTGCACCCAAATATGCCAAATCACTCTGAGCTACATTGGACTAACAATTTCCCTTAAGAGTTCAAAGTGCTAAAAGAAACCAATCTTTGAAGAGATATTTCTCAAAAACCACAATGTTTATAGAATATCCATTTGAGGGTATGGGATTATGTTTGGCGCATCTATAATAACCTCTCTCAGTTTTTGCTATCTCAAAGGTGTTTTCCCCTGGTGGAAAGTTTTCAGTTGAGGGAAAAGTTGTTAGATGCAAGCAGTGTAAAGTTGTAAAGTGGTGCATCTTTCATTTAGCAACTTGTACACCCAAACAGATTGTTCCAACACATCTAAATATGTATGTTTATGCAAGGGATGGTCATGTTTTGCACCCAAATATGCTGAATCACTCTGAGCTACATTGGACCGATGATTTCCCTTAAGAGTGCAAAGTGCTAAAAGGAAGCAATATTTGAAGGGATATTTCTTAGAAACCATGATGTTTATAGACTCTATGTTTGAGGCTATGGGATTATGTTTGGACCATGTACAATAACCTCTCACGGGCTTTTCTATCTCAGAGGCATTTTCCTGTGGTGGAAAGTTTCCAGTTGAGGGAAAAGTTGTCAGATGCAAGGAGTGTAAAGTTGCAAAGTGGTGTAACTTTCATTCAACAACTTGTACGACCAAACAAACTGTTCCAACACGTCCGGATAGGTACATTTATGCTAGGGATGGTCCTCTTTTGCACCCAAATAAGCCGAATCACTTTAAACTACATTGGACCGACGATTTCCCTTAAGAGTCCAAAGGCGTAAAAGGAAACAATCTTTGAAGGGCTATTTCTTGGAAACCGTGACATTTAAAACTCTGTTTGAGGCTATAGAGTTTTGTTTGTACATATACAATAAAATCTCTCTATTTTTTCTATCTCGGAGGTGTTTTCCCATGGTGGAAAGTTTTTAGTTGAGGGAAAAGTTGTTAGATGCAAGCAATGTAAAGTTGCAAAGTGGTGTAACTTTCATTCAACAACTTGTACAACCAAATAGACTGTTCCAACACATCTAAATGGGTATGTTTATGCTAGGTATGGTCCTCTTTTTCACCCAAATATGTTGAATCACTCTGAGCTACATTGGACTGGCGATTTCCCTTAAGAGTCCAAAGTGAGCAGTAAAATGCAACAATCTTTGAAGGGTTATCCCTCAGAAACTGTGATGTTTACATAGTACTCTCCATTTGATGTTATGGGATCATATTTGGCCCATATACAATAACCTCTCTTGGTTTTTGCTATCCCGAAAGAATTTTCTCATGGTGGCAAGTTTTCAGTTGAGGGAAAAGTTGTCAGATGCAAGTAGTGTAAAGTTGCAAAGTGGTGCAACTTTCATTCAACAACTCATATGACCAAACAAATTGTTCCAATACATTTGGATGGGTACGTTTATGCTAGGGATGGTCCTCTTTTTCACCCAAATATGCCGAATCACTCCAAGCTACATTAGACCGATAATTTCCCTTAAGAGTCCAAAGTGCTAAAAGGCCATACGATCTATTGTACGGTCTGTAGCTGAATGGTATGGCCATGGTAGATTTTATTAGGATTGTATAAGGTGACTATGTGGGTTTAGAGAGCTAGAAAGGTATGTACTTGAGTTTGTGAGAACTGTCATGCATGGAGAAAATGAGTGAAATTAGGTGAAAATTGGTGGTTACAACTTGCCAATGTCAATGAAATGTGGGGACAAAAATATTTAAGGTTGGATCAAGCTTGTGCAAGTCCTAATAGACATTTTTGATGAGTTTATAGGGTGTGGAAAGGTTGGAAACATTGATTTCCTTAAAAACCTCATGAAAGTTGTTAAAAATGAAGTTGCACCCAAGTTGGATTTGAGGAGAAGTGGCAAGCCACTGTAATTTATTATATATAAATAGGAGATATTACAAAACCTATTTCAAACAAGCATACCGACAAGAAAGAACTAGGAAGAAAACCTTCAGTAGTAGCTCGATTAAGTAAAAAAAATTATTACATAATTGTCCCAATAATAGTAACAAAGCATACACTTGTATGAATAATTCAACCTATGAGTTTCCAAAATACAGACCCCTTTACATTTTAAACATAGCCTTTATACAATGCTAGACATTTGACCCATATTTCAAAAAACATCACTAGATATAGATTATTCCCATATATAGTTATGACCTTTTTACATTGTTTCACATTTGAAAATTCAAATTTTACAAAATTTTCCTATTGGAGGATTCAGGGCACAACCTTCCACAATAGTAGTATGCTCACATTCTGGACTGACAAGCACCTATACAAACCATCAAGGTATCTTAGAATAACCCATCTATATTATTCTAAATGACACAAAATATGATGAGATGGTAATGCAAACTATAAAAAATGCTTAGAATAACCAATCTATATTGTTGTAATCTATCACATATCTCTCTGAAAGGATTAGAGCTGGCTATTATTGTAGTAGGTCCATGATCAATCATGCTAGGAATATCACAAAAGTGGGAAAATGAGAAATCTATATTGTCAAAATAGAAAAGATGCTTAGACAAACAAATCTATATTAATCTAAACAACTTGAATGATGATGAATTGGTGATGCAAACTATAAAAGATGCTTAGAATAACCAATCTATATTATTCTAAATGACACAAAATATGATGAGATGGTAATGCAAACTATAAAATACGCTTAGAATAATCAATCTATATTGTTGTAATATGTTGCATACCTCTTCGAAAGGATCAGAGCTCATTATTGTTGCAGCAGGTCCATGATCAATTGTGCCAGGAATATCACAAAAGTGGGAAAATGAGAAATCTATATTGTCACAATAGAAAAGATGCTTAGACTAACAAACTATATTAATCTAAACAACCTGAATGATGATGAATTGGTGATGCAAATTATAAAAGATTCTTAGAATAACCAATCTATATTATTCTAAATGACACAAAATATGATGAGATGGTAATGCAAACTATAAAAGATGCTTAGTATAACCAATCTATATTGTTGTAATTTTTTGCATACCTCTCTGAAAGGATAAGAGTTGGCTATTGTTGCAGCAGGTCCATGATCAATCATGATGGGAATATCACAAAAGTCAGAAAATGAAAAATCTATATTCTCACAATAGAAAAGATGCTTAGAAAAACAAATCAATATTAATCTAAACAACCTGAATGATGATGAATTGGTGATGCATACTATAAAATATTCTTAGAATAACTAATCTATTTTATTCTAAATGACACAAAATATGATGAGATGGTAATGAAAACTATAAAAGATGCTTAGAATAAATAATCTATATTGTTGTAATCTATCGCATACCTCTCCAAAAGGATTAGAGCTGGCTATTGTTGCAGTAGGTCCATGATCAATCATGCCAAAAATATCACAAAAGTGCATACAAAATATCACTATTAAAGACACCTACATTGCAATAGTATACAAAATATCAATATTAAATAAAGAACACTAATGAGCTTAAGCATAATGAACGTAAGCATTGTACCTTCCATTCTTGAAAATGTTATTCAAGTGTGCCTAAAAGTTCATCTCTTTGCTTAATAGTATCCAATATTGCTTCATGATCAACATTACTAAGTGTCCATCGTTGTTTTGTTTTTGGTCTGGCATGATGCTTCAACAACTTAACATTTGTTGCTATAACAATGTGTGAATATATGAGAATGGTTTTGTGTTTCTCATAGTCTTCAAATGTAGGTATGCCATTCTTTCTAATCATGTATTGGTGCTGTCATAATAGTGGTTTACAATTCCTGAGAGGAATGAATTTTAGCTGAAATCACATATTTTTAGAAAATATAATGATTTAAGCCTTAAAAAGTTCCATTTTAAGGATTACAATTGAAGAGGGTTTGATCAAATCACCTTAGATCAAACCCCCTTGGATAGAACATCGCTAGTTTTAAACCATACCTATAAATGCGTCTCCTTTACACCTATCAAAATGCTGATAAAAAATCACTTTTGATTTAGCTTTGGGGATCAAATGAATTCATTTAAATTTATTTCTAAGGGTAAAAGCACAAAGTTGTGTCACACCTTTCGCCAAATAAATAGTTCGAAATGGAATATTTTTGGGCTTTAAAGGTTCTCGGCCTCGATTAGGTGCCTCAATCGAAAACCATGTGGCTTAGATATGTGGCACATAGGTTTTTATCTAATGCTTCGGGCTAGAATAAAAAAAATCAAAATTTTCCATTTCCGCTTTTAAAACTACCTTCAAAATTACTTTAATGTGCTGGTTACTAGAAATAGCTTATGTGAGTTTCACGCTTATAGAAACCGCTTCTACCGAACCGCCTATGTGGCATCCTAGTTGGCGTACCTAACTCAACTTTTTCAGAATTTTTTCTCAACTTTCAACTTTAGCTAAGGGTTTCTTTTAGTCGCATCGATTTTTATGAAACAAAAAATACCCTTTTGTAGAGCTCGGAGTGTAGAATCCAAATATATAATTTTTTAAATATTTTTATTAGTTTTAATATATTTTATTTTTAAAATAATGCAACTAGGTTTTCAAAATGAAAAAGGAAGTTGATTACAAATTAAAAACAAGATAGTAAAATTTATTAAAAAAATTTAAATCTTATATGGGGCACAAGAGGAGAGAGTCTTCTTCAAAAGGGTATAATTCTTTTTTTGAAAATGATTTAAAAATTTGAAAATAGTTGACAGCCCGTGAAAACTGTCAAATTTTGACATGTTTGACTTTAAAACGTTATTACAGGAAAAATATACATCAAAATTTGATTTTTCTTTTTCCATGCACAAGATATTGAAGTTACCTATTTGGAGAAAAAAAAATTAGGGAGAAATGAAGTTTTTTCAATTTGTTTCTTGATGGCCCGTGAAGTCACTCTTTTCTGAAATTTTCAGCATTCCAAAAGTTGTCCTTAAATTGATAAAAAAATAATGAAAATAATTTTATTTTTAAATTTTAAAAATTACAACAATAAACTTCATCAAAAGTTCTACATTTCATTAGTTTACACTCCATTTTGAAATTAAAAACATAAAGACTACTCTTATGTGGTCGGTTCAGAATTTTTTGATGTTGGTCGAGCCCCTTTTATAGTGTGACACATGTTTGTGCTTTTACTTCATTAAATTATTATATTCCCTACAACAAGCTATCCAACTTAATATAATTTTAATATGTTTTGGTTTTGTTATGTATTTGTTTTAAGTTTTATTAAACATGTTTTTCATCTAAAAAATGAATTTCTTTGTTCTTCATTACATGTGGTGGAAATAGAATATTATCAAAAAAAAATTGAAAAATATGAATGCACCAGATATTGAAGTCCTTGATCCAACAAAAAAAATTAAATTAAATTTTGACATATACAAAAAAAGTTACGCGTTATACAGTCGCACTGTGTCTGAATTATAATTCGTTTGACTTTGAAACTTGATTAAGGAAAAAAATATTCAAATAAAAACTATCTAACCAAGTGGAAGCACTAGATATCGAGTTACAAATCTAAATTTTGAGTTAAGAATTAGAATTTTTATCCTTATGGATTAAAATTTATGTGTGTTATACTCTGCAAGGCCACTTTTAAAAATGTTGTTTTCTGAAAAAAATTAATTTTCGTGGGAGATGGAAAAAGAAGTGCAATTTGACTCCAAAAATTTTGAAAAAAATATTTTTAGAATCTACAGACAAAATTTGATGAGACTCTAGTTTGTACCATCTTCAAATTTCTCACAATTTAGCCGGTATAGGTGCCCGAATGTGAAGATTTAGTTAAAAATAATAATTTCAGTGTCCAGTTTGGCCAAAAATTGTAAACCACTATTATGGGATCACCCGTATGTTCGCAACCAAGTTCTTGCAACCACATCTGAACCTGTAGGATACACAAAACCATCATCATATTCCATCGGATGTGTTAGCTTATGCTTTATCAACACACATCGAGCCAACCAATAGTCTGATCTCTCTTCATTCCCATGCGGTGCAACAACTGCAAAAACATGTCCTAGTTGTAGAAGATCTGAAAGTTGATCGTAATCAACCAAACTTTCCATTATGTCATTTTTCATGGATATTGTTTGAGATAAAGGATTTAGATACTGTGGAAACCATGTATCCACCCACTCACTTGAATTGCATTGATCCCACTCGCACTGAATACAACTCTGAAAAAAACAAGCCAACTCTCATGTCCAAATGGTCCATGTTCCTGCATCTAAGCTTTGAAATGAATGCATCTTTGAAGAATATTTGATTGTATGAAAATCCAATCTGCCTCCCACTATACCCTCCTCAACTAACCAAAAGAATTTATGCACTATTCAATCAAGTGTCCCTCCTTGTGACAATGTTGAACTACACAAATCAACAATAGAACGTTCATCACTAAATTTTTCTATGAAATCTTCAATTGCTCCTTAACTAGATCTCTCTTAATGCATGCACTTGCTTCATCATGCTCCCCTTTCCCATGCTAGATTAAAAAAAAATCCAAATATGAGGTACACTCATCTCTACATGCATTCTACTCAACCAATAAAACATATGAGCATTCTTGAATTGACCTGTGCAATTATCTGACCAAATGAGATGTCGGAGTAGTGCTATATCATGCTCCTACAAGAACTCAAAAAAATTCTCGAAACAATGTTGGACATACTTAGACGAGTGAGATCTATCATCACTCATATAAAAATGATACTCTCTGATTATCTTTTGACCCTTCTTTGTACTATTAGGTGCATCTCTAAACATTATGTGGAAAAAAATAGCAATCTGAATGGAATTGTAATACTGAGATTGTACCTCATTTTGTGGTTGCAATGTGTTTTTTTCTGCAAAATCAACCACTAATATAATAGTTCCAATCGGAAAAGAGTCCTTACACATCCTAAATTGTTGATCCAACCATTGAGACCTATGACTATTCCTTGCATACTTGTAGAAAATATTGTCCTTAAAATCTGAAATAAAATCAACAACACTGCATTCTTTTGTAACCAACTTGCATCTAGAACCTTCACCTCCACTCTCTAAAGTATATTTGACTCTCTCATATCTCTTTTTCTCAAAAATATTCTTTCCAAATTCATGTTCAAAACCATCATGAAAACATTCAACAAAGTTTGACAAGCCACCACATTGTGAGCACTTCGCATTTAAACAATTATTTCTATAGAAAAAGCAACCACCGTGTCTAGAACATAAAAATAAATCTAGCAAGTTCCTTGATGATTTTGGAAGATGCATTGCACCAAACTCCTCCAACATTTCATTAGTATGCAAAGTAGAATAGATATAGCATAATA
>VDFB02000363.1:7839737-7856929 GCA_007258455.2 Sequoia sempervirens | reverse complement strand
AAGAGATAATATTTAAATATTTTATATATTAGTATATATATATTTAAATATTTATACATTAACTAAAATATTGAAAAAATATTTAAATATTATACATAATAATATAATATATTATATATTAAATACATATTTTGGTAAGAGATTATCATAAATTTTATATTATATATTACATTATAAACTATATTGTATATTATATATTAAATTATAAACTTTATTGCATTTTTTAAATCATATATTATAAATTGTATAAAAAAATTTAAACTCTATATAAAACATATCAGATATTGGATTCAAATTAGATATCCAATATTTATGACACAAAATTTAATGCCTAGGGATTAGCCTCGAGCTTGCTTTAGAATTTGGTTCGGACTTGCCAATCCTAAGAAGTCAACACAAAAAATGTGTTTAACAACTTACCTTGCTTTTCCAGATTTCGCCATGTGGTTGACGACTTTGTTTTTTACCCAAAATTGATGAAACAAAAAGGGTTTGTATTGAGCTTACCGAGTTTTCCTATATAAATTATAATTTACTACGAATATAATAAATTATTATTATTCATTTTTCTATTGAATTAGAGCTAAAGTCCTAATTGATAGCACGATTGAAAAACATCTATATATTTCAAATGGTATCCCTTTTGAATCAAAACATGTGTCCACCTTCTATGCTTTGCATACTATAGGATTAAAAATGAATTTCATGATTTTGCAGTCAAGTTAAGGTAATTGAGACATACGATTTTTATAATTTTTGAAGTTTAATTCATAATTAATTATTTACTTGGAAAAAATAACAAAAAATATACATCACATTGGACGTATTTCCTCTACTTATATCCAAAATCTTATAAAAAATTATTATCATTTTTCTATGGTTAGGGTGGTCAGAAAGACACCTACTTCTTATTTTTTCCTTGAAATTGAAGTACTACTGCATTGAAATTTCAATTTTTCACCAAATAGTTTTTTTTTTTAGAAAAAGAAACCTAGTAGTTTAGAAACTACATTAAATTTTCCAAAGATTCTATTCATGCATATTTTTAAAATAATATAGATAACTTATTCAAATTTTTAATTCAAGTTGCCTAGCTCTGATTTTTTTGAATTTCATTGCCACTTAAGGGCCTATATTTTCCATGATGATCCTACACATACCCATGTATTAAATGTTTTGAGTAGATGAGCCATGGGATTAAGATAAATCTAGAATATATTTTGGTCTCATATTTTTACACAGATCTTAAAAAATGCCAAGGTTGCATATAGTCCTTATGAAGTCTGGTCAGGTGAAAAATCTTATATTCTACTTCAGCACCACCATGGTTCTCAGCCCTAAGTGTGAGCTTTATTTCTTACAAGGTGAAAGGGAAAGTTTAAGATATTTTCAAAGAATATTAGAAGAAAAGGAAAAGAGAATATTGAAAATCAAAAGAAATATTCACCTCATCAGGAGTATCCTAGTATCTCTACCGAGCCTATGGACACACACTTTGACACTGGTACAAGAAAGGTTTGCTTGCCTGTGAATTTTGACACTCTATTAAATGGGTAACCTGATGTAAGGGTTGAACCAAAGATTCTAGGTTCTTGATTCCATTTTTTCATAGAATTGCTTTGGAGCATTTCCCCAGCAGGAGTCGCCATTTATTGTGGAGTTTTTGCACACACACCCCACTAAAAGTAGGGAACCTCTCTTGCTTTGGTCTTTGGTTCTTTTGATCCTCTGATTATGAAATTTGGTTACTTTAAAATATGCTTGAATTTTTTTTTTTTCTCATGTGAATGATTCCTTGAAGTTAATCACTGAAAATACTAAGCCTAGAGCTGATTTCTAGTTTTTCACTAGTTTAGAGAATTTCCTCCCTGGGCGGAATTCCCTGATTTCCATCCATGCCTTGCATACCCAATGAGCACTGCTTTGCATTGTGCTTTAGAGATTTTGGGTCTTCATGAAATTTCGTTTCCACCGTAAATCCCCAAAATTCCTTCAGTCCTTCGGATTCCTGAATTTCCTTCACCTCCTTAGATCCCTGAAACTTGTCTTGGGTTATCTTTTCACTACATTTATATTTGTTCTATGAATTTTGCAACTCGTATTTAATGGAATTTTGGGAGTTTTATACTGAAAATTAGTGTCATTTGCTTTGCATCGAATTTGAAAGAGCTTGGTCTTGAATGTTGCATGTGAATTTGATGTTCGAGCTTTGAATTGTTGACTTTGGTGGCATTTTTTCTAGTATCATTTGCATCTACTCACAATTCGAGATCATTTCCTATCGCTTCCCTCTTGAATTGTTCTTCATCGATAGTATGTACACAGTACTCTAGCCTTTGATTGACAAGTATGAATGGTTTTGTGATGTCCTAGGCATGTCTTAAGTCTAAGTTTGGTATGCTTGAAGATCTGCATTTAAAACTAAGGTTTCGCATGGTTCTTTCGACATCTCTCCTAAGTATCGACATTGCCATTCCCCATTGTTCTCACAATCTAACTATTCCTATCCTTGCTTGGTTTTCCCGCATGGAATTCATATTGTGCATAGTGTTGATTTGGGTCGACTGATCTAGGGTTTTGTGTGATTGATGGATTAACCATCCAAATACGAATTTGAGTTATCACTTCTCACTTGTATTTTCTCTATTGCTTGCCTTTGGTAGTTTGAAAGATTTGATTCAGTCTTAATGCAATAATCAAATGTATCAAACCTTTGACTGTTACTCATGGCAGAACCCTAGGGTTGCTTGTTTTGAATTTCTTTCTTTAGATTGATTGAGCTAGGTTTTAAGTTAATCATAGGTTTGACTCATTATTCAATGATGTAAGGCAAGCACAAATTCTAAACCAAGTCCCAAATTAATGATCATTCGATCAATTTGGCAAGGTTGTGAAGAGTTTGAAATTTTGGGATTTCAAATACTTTGTAGAATTCCTCTACCTTAGTAAATCCTTGAATTTGCATCGCCCCTTCATTTTCCTAAAAATGTGTGAAGTCATGCTAGTTTCACATATTTTCGTCCCTGATGGAAATCCCTAAAAACCTATCAAACATGAAGATTTGTAGAAATGAATGCATTAATGTTGAATTATTTTCACATTTCATGATTGGTTTGAATGATTAAAAGATGTATCATGTTATTTCTTGAGTTGTGATATTGATTAACCAGCTTTTGGGTGATGATTGCTCCTTCATTGCTCAATTCTGCCTAGCCCAGAAATCTCCAAAATTCCTTCTTGGCTTGATTTCTATGAAGGGATGAAAATATTGAACTTTTAAGGAGTTGTGCTTTATGATATTTTAAGGGATTTTAATCATTGTGTGGACTTATTTGAATGATGAATATGTTATTTGTGATGGGATAACCTTGATCCTCATGCTATAATGGAAATTTATTGTGATCTTTTGTTGAGTGTAGGCTGAATCAAGTAAGGAAATTGCTAGCAAGGCCAAGGAAAAAAAAATGGATCCTAATGTTGAGGGATCCTCCATCTCAGAAGCTAAAAGGATCAAATTGGATACAAAGAGCAGGACTCCTGAGAGAAAACTAGCTTCCATTTGGTCAAAAGTGACTAACACAAATGTGGGGAGATGGGACTATGAGGAGTTCAAGGAAAGGATGGAAGTGAAGGACCCTCCTCTATTGGAAAGAAGATTGGTAAGCTCTAGGTTGGCTCATGTGGTTGGCTTTCCTTCTATAGTGTAGTGCTATGAGTTAGTTTTGGAATGTTTCAGACACTATGATCTAGGAACACACAGAGTGATCAGCTCATAGGGCATAGTGCTTGCAAATTTCTCTCCTATTTTAGTGGCCCAAACATTTGATATGCCAAATAGATCCCATGTGGTGCAGCTTGATATTGATGTAGCCAAGAAGTAATGTGAAAAGGATACAAAAAAGTCTTTACAAGTTATCAACTCTTGGTTGGAGAAACCTAAGGTAGATATTTCCAAGCTACCAAAGCTATTATTTAGGGTAGAATTCAATTCAAAGTACTATGATGCAATCACTCTTCTCAGTAGAGTGATGGGCTTGAATAGTGTAGGAGTATTTGAGAATTGGATTTTTTACATAATAGTGGGAAGGAAGTAGGGACAATAGGTAGGAAATGCATTGAATGACATTTACAACAAATGTATTTCATTCTTTGAAATCATCATTGGGGGAATAAGTTTTCACCGAAGCATTTCACCTTGGAGCAATTAAGGAATTGGTGGCATGAATTTTATGCCCCAATTGATGACGGTCCAATCACAACCCACCATTTAGATGATGCATCCACCTATATTGTTGTCATGGAGAAATATAAAAATCTCAAGGTGGAATGTGATAAGGTCATCAAAGAGTCAAGGAAGTAGATTAAATCCAATGAGAGAAGGTTTAAAGTGTTAATTACTCCACCATTGGCTGACTTAGAGAAGGTTTTTCTCAAGGTGCAAGATAAATTGGATCAAGATAAGGACAAGGGGCAATCTAATGAATGATTGCATCGAAATTTGTGCTTCCCATTATCTCTCCTTTTGTTTCTTGCATGCATTGGACCGAGCTACATTGGAGAACCTAGGATGACCTAAAAGAGTATCAAGCATTTAATGCAAAAATATTGTTTTATTCTAGAATCTTTCTAGGCTGACTTGTTTGTGGTCGATTATCTTTGTTACCCTAATTGGGCTGACATATCATGAAGTCTCTATAAAATGGCATTTTTCCTCTTTGTAAAGGCTAGTTAGAAGAGGGTTAGACTTTGAAGCAAGAAATAGAGAAAATTTTAGTGCTAGAAATTAACTCCTATCCCAAATATTAAATAATAAAAGGGACTCTAGTTTGTGAACATAGCCCATCATTTTGGTGAACCACATTAAAATTTGTGTTGTGTATTTGCTACAATTTATTTTTGTGGATTTAATTCTCTTGTGCATTTAATTATAATCTAAATTTAATTAATATTTTTATGCATGTAATTCCTAACAAGTGGTATTAGATCAGGTTATGTTTGATTATCATCTGTAAGAAAGTTTCATAGTTGAGTGGGAGTCTCACAATTGAGTGGGAGTAATGGAAGATGATGATGAATTAAAATTTGATAATTTCAATGGGAAGAACTATCAGTTATGGAAGATGCACATGGATGAATATCTCTATTACAAGGATTTATAATGGTTGTTGGAAGGGAAATCCATGAAACTGATAAAAATGTCTAATGAGGATTGAAATATTCTAGGTAAAAAGGAACTTGGCAATATTCGATTATGCTTTTCCCAATTGGTGGAATTTAATATTTCAAAAGCAAAGACAATAGATGAGTTGATGTAGACCATTGTAAAATTATATGAAAATCCTTCAACTTTCAAAAAGGTATTGCTTATGAGGTTGTAGTGTAGGAAATTGTATACCTTTACAATTTCACACTATGTTTGGTTCCCTTAATTTATTGGAATTAAATAAGCTCCTAATTTTCAAAATTGTGCATTACAAAGCCCTATTTTTCTTATTTTCCAAAAGGGAAACTTATTTTTAATTAAAGAAATTAATATTTTAATCATGCTTAAATGAATGTGTCTTGGACATTTGGTCCAAGAACCATTCGCCCAAGGGTGAATGGTTCCACCTTAAGTCCTCAGTACTGTAGCATAGAAAAATGTATCCCTTTACATTTCCAGACTTGTGTTAGTCCCTCCTTGCTAAAATTGGGCTTATTTATGCCTTATTTAGTCCTATTTTGCATCGATAAGCCTTAATTAATGCATCTTTCCAAGGATAATCCAAATGTCTATCGAATGACCAATCAAAAATTAATGATTTTGATTTGTATGGCCCAAATTTAGTGATTTGGGACTCATATGCCATGTTTGACATATGGGTCCCACCTATTTTTTGGGGCCTAAACCTATATTTCACGTTAAACAAAATATTTCTTGAAATTTGTGTCCCGACCTTAGCATAATGGGACTCATATGCCCCAACTAGTGTGTGAGTCATTCTTAGCTTAGACCTAAATTAAATTCAAACTCTTGGTAAGATTTTACTATTCTATATTTTAAGTTATCTTGTAGTGTTGTAATTTCAAGAATTTTGGCATGAACAAGTATAAATACTAGCTTATTTCACATATTTTCTCCTAACAAGACCTAGCACTTTTGGAAATAAACAAATATAGAAAATTTGAGTTCATAATGTTTTACAAGAGCATTCAAGAGCATTCAAGAGTGATTATCAAGCATATTGAAGCATTGTTCAAGATTTAAGGATTATTTTAAAGTCATCATGCATCATGTTTTTTTTGAGGTAACATTTGTGAAGTATAATTTTATGATTTGAGCAAGTATTCAAGTCAAGATCCAAATCATTCAAGTAAGAGTCAAGATTGATATTCATGCTATCCATTACATAAAATATTATAGCCTTTTTTCCTAGGGTTTGGTGAGTTTCAACATTGCTTATTTGTGCATTCATCATTCCTTCTTTCTATTTCATTTCATTTCAAGGTTTGATTACCAAAATAGGGTTTGACCAAGGAAAACCCCTATTCGCTAACAAGAAAATATTTTTTACCTCTCTTTGATGTACAATTTGTAGATCTAGGTTAAAGATGCATTAAAGATCAAGCTTGGAGAAAGTTGTCAAGGTTACAACACTGTCAAAGTTGTCACCTTGTCTACAAGATTATAGAAAGCCATATATATAGAATAATTTGATGTTTCAAATTAGGAAATCAAGTTAGAAAGGAAGAGCATAGATTGAAGAATAGATTCAGACCTTGACCTTCCAAAAAGGTAGAACGGGATTGATCCACCACTTGTGGCGTATGAGTCCTAGTATAGTATATTTTCTAGGTTTTAAAGGATTTAGACTTGTCACTGCTAGATTCCATTTTTTGTCCAAAAACCCTAATTTGGGACTAATTTGCATAGCCTAGTGTATGGGTCCTAGTGAGAATTAAAATCAACATTTTCAAAATTTCAAACCTCTATTCAAGCTTCTTCAGCTTCTAGGTGCACCTCTTTCCTTCATAGTGTATTATTATAATTTTTCAATTTCATAATCTAGGTCATATAGTCAAGTCTTGCATATCATTTACATTCCTTTTCTTTCCAAGACCTTTCTTGGTGGTGAACCCACTTTTAGTCTCTAATCACACCCTAGGATACCTTATTGCATATCTCTTTCCCTCATTCCCATCCTTGGATTGAGATCTCTAAGGTTTCCTTCAATGAAAGTTGGAAAAAATAGGTCTAGATGCCCTAGTTCCATCTCCTAGAAGGTGGAACCCTATATTTATCATTTCATTTTAGTGAACCTATCCTTTAGAACACCTAGTTAATTTTCATCTAGGGTTCCTAAATCTTGCATTAGTGAAAGTGCATATAGGTTGCATTTTTGCATCTTGCATCATTGAATTTCATTTGAAAACTATAATTGCACATTGTCTAGACATAATTCAAACTAGAAAACATAACATTCACTTAGTATTCTCATAAATTAGTGTCAAAACCCTAATCTAGGACTCGCATGCCCCTCTAGGTGATTTATTCCTAGTGTAGGTTTTTTTACTTGATTTTTTGGTATTCTATGTTGAATTTTTATTAGCATTTGAATCCCTAAAAAACCCTAATGAGGACTCATATGCCCCTCTAGATGATTTAGTCCCATGTCAGACCTAAAACTATATTTTACAACATTAAAAACCTTGTTTCTGTGTTTTATTTTATTTTTGTTAGATTTCTATTTCATTTTACAGATCATTTTTTTTATATTCATTTCATTGAATCTAGCTTAATTTCATTTGAATTGGAATTAGAGAATATCATTTAATTTATCTTGCATTCATTTATTGTCCTTTGCACGAGCTTTACAACTTGGTGTCCTATTGTTAATATTACAGTTAGACAAAGTTTGAGACTCATGTCATCATGTGATAGCACAAGATCCTCATGGATCTTGGGTTATCTAGCTCTTTCACTCCTAGTGTTGACACTAGTTCACTATGTATGGACCATACCCTTAACAACTCTTTGCCTTCAAGTAGTGTGACAAGTGTTGAAAAAATGGTTGCTAGTATCCCGCAAGAAAACATAATCCAAATCCATGAAGATAGTAAACCTACAAAATAAACTAAGTACTTAAAACATTTCTGACACTGCCATTCCTACCATAGATAACATACATCGCTTGATTGAAAGCGAAGGAGTTTAACTTGTGCATAATGTAACTCAAATTTTTAGAAAACATCTTATCTCAACAACTAGTTGTGCTAAACCTTCGACCAATATCCAATGTTGAGGAGGAACCGAAATTACTCGCACAACCATTGCCTCTATTCCTACCTATACCAACCCTCAAGTTATAACAACGATGCAACCTACAAGTAATGTCATTCCCACCTTTGTTATTTCCACTAGCATTCCTAGTACCATTTTAGCATGGAATGTTATATCTCTTACCACTTTACCTCTCATCAAATTTTTATTCACTTCCCCCTCAAACACATATAGACCTCCACCATATTCACCTACATCTCAAAATACAACCAATGACACTATCCTTAACCAACTCTTGCAAAATGTTTCATCCATTCAAAAGAAAATTTCTACCATAAACCAAAATCAAAATGGCTGACCTACATACTATGTCAAAATAAATCCCTTATCATTGGAGACATTGAGAACATCAATACCAGAAGGTCTAGAGATTCATAGACTTGAGAAATATAGGGGAAATGAGATCCTTCTAACCATGTTTCTACTTATACCACTTTATGTAGTGATTTTGTCATTGGGGATAAGCTATTAGCTAATCTTTTCCCTAGGTCCTTTAAGGATACCTCCTTAGAATGGTTTCCCTCATTAGCAAATAACTCAATTCATTCATTTAATGAGCTCGTTGATTCCTTTATTAACCATTTCCAAGTGCACATGACTCCTTAGATGACATTGGCTGATTTTATGAGATGTAAGAAAAAGGATGATGAAAAGGTTACTAATTTTATGTCATTGTACCAATTGCTTTATTCCCAAATTGACATAAAGCTTCCCAACCCACAATTTGGTCAATAATGAAAAAATATTCCTTATTATCCTCAATTTGGTCAATAAGACCTTCAACACATAAATGGTATTTATGGTGGGAAAGAATATAAGAATATTTTTTAAGGAGCGCCATCTACTAGAAGAAGTGTTATAAAAAATGGAAAGTTTAATTGATGAGTTAGTAATGTCTAATGTGTATAAATCAAATGGATCAAGAAAAATATACTCAAATTGTGATGGACAAATATCTTCCTAATCAAATTTGATCCATCCTCCAAATCTGGGAACATGGTTTCCAAAAACTAAGCCCAACCACACAAGTGTATTATGGATTGCACCACCAATGGATGTGGTAAAACTTAATTTTGATGGGACCTCTCAAGGGAATCCAAATTCTTCAGATGTTGGCTATATACTGAGGAACTAGGCTCATAGCATTAGTGGATATCTTTCTGTAAAATTACAATAGGATACAAATAATAAGGGTGAGGCACAAATACTATTCATAAGGTTAAAATTTTAAAAATTAGTAAGCATCAAATGTATATGGATTGAAGGGGATTCCATGATCATAATCAAAACACATAAGAAAAATAAATTAGTCAATTCGATCTTAAGTTTCATCCTAACCCAAGTTTTCAAAATATTTTTAGACTTTGATTCCTATCAAATCTCACATTGCTTTAGAGAGGGTAATAAAGTAGCAAACATGTTAGCTAATATAATGTGTGACCAGGTTTATGGGCTATTACAACTCAACAAAATAGAACTTGATAATTATCCTTCCTTGGTGTTCATAGCCAACAAAAAATTACACCTAATATAAGGGAATTGAGAAATTAGAATGATGTATCAAGAAGCCTATTATAAGTAAGGGTTTATTGACTCACCTTTAATATAAATAAAATCAAATAATATCATTTTTGTTGTGTTCAATGAAGGACTCTAAAATGTGTGTATTATGAATGAATGTGTATGTCTTCTAGAATGAGGGATGTATGCATATGAAAATTTATGTGATGTAGCATAAGAAGGTTTATTCGTAGAACCCTATGTTGAGATGTGATAAACATGAATGTGTTGCAGGATA
Source organism: Sequoia sempervirens (assembly GCA_007258455.2). Classification (NCBI taxonomy): domain Eukaryota; kingdom Viridiplantae; phylum Streptophyta; class Pinopsida; order Cupressales; family Cupressaceae; genus Sequoia; species Sequoia sempervirens. The sequence goes on along the minus strand of VDFB02000363.1, from coordinate 7,846,811 downwards.
AGTGTTGGATGAAATGGTGACCACCAGGCAAGGCAGGGGTGATAGTGGTTCCAATAACAAACCTAAAAAAGAGGATGGAAAAAATTACAGATATTTTGAATCGGTAAGAGTCTTGCATGGATCATATAGAGAAAGAATTATGAGTGGCACACGATGATCGAGACCAAAGGAATGTAGAAGGAAATCAAGGAGATGGTTGTCCAGGGGTAGGTCCATGAGGATGAATTGAGGAAGAGCTTGGGAAAGAACTCAAAAGAGTAGCATCACCTAAGTTCTATGGTAAGGCTATCAGAGTAGAAGTTGAGGCTTGGGTTATAGAGATGGAAAAATACTTTGGGCTCCATAGCCTTTCTAAATAGACTAAGGCACCATGGGCTACATATCAGCTCTTAGGTGAAGTAGTCACTTAGTTTGATAATGAGAATTAGAACAAAATATTCAATCTATTGAGGTCACTTGGGAACTCTTCCTCCAAGCTTTTAGGAAGAGATGGTTATTGTAGCTTTTCTTTGACAATAAAGTGATAGAATTTTAGAACTTAACCCAGGGAAATATGACTATGATTCAGTACTAGGAAAAGTTCACCAACTTGTTGAAATATGTGCCTCAATATCAGGGAGATGAATGTTTCCATATCTGTAAATTTATAAAGTGACTCAAACCTCACATAAGAGATGAATTGGATATGCATGAACCTAAAACCATGAATGAATTCTTCTAAAAAGTCACCAAATAGGAATAAAAATTGCAGCAGCTATCCAATCTTCATAGTGACTCAAATTATAAGTAGTAGTACGAGAAAAATAAATTTCATAAAGGAGACAAGAGCCATTAGATCCATAATCTCAAGAGGGGAAGTGAGTCACAGGAGAAGGGTTAAGATGGTAATGGTGGAAAGAAAAAGAAAGCAAACAAAGGCAAGGGTAAGGATGACCATAAGCAGAATGGCTTTAGAGAGGACAACCCAAGAGGTCACAAATGGCCTCATGATGGATGCTATTCATGTGGGGGAGATCATTATGCCTCAAATTATCCTCAGCGGTTGAAGTCACAGAAGGAAGGAAGCTATCAAAAAACTCAACATCACCAGATCCATGCTACTGTGGATAACAAATAGTCATAGTATCAAGCTTCACCAATTCAGCTGACGAGTAATCTCTATGGCCATTTTTTATCTATCTCAATTAATACTAGAGCTACTGAATGTTTTATAGATCCTATAATAATATTTGAGATACCCATTAGACTTGGGTACATGGAAAATTCATTGACAACCCAATATGGTAATCAAGTAGAGCGGAGGGTAGACACTTGTCTCTTTTGCAATGAGTCAGAGCTTCCAAAATTTTAAACTTAGGTCAACTTGTATGTGGCATGTTTTTGATCATATGATGTAATTTTAAGAATATATTGGTTAATTAAGCATAAGGCTATAGTTAATTGTGTGGATAATGTGGTCAATTGTCTCGATGAATATGGAAACCCAGTTGAGGTTTGTGGAATGAAAAGAACCTTAGAGCTTAGACAAATTTTTGTGATGTAGCTCAAGAAGGCTTATCAAAAGGTATGTGCAATTTATGTAGTGGAGGTAAGTAATCCTAACAACAAGGAATCACATTTAGATGACTATCCTATTCTGAAGGAGTCTCAAGACGTATTCCCTTATGAACTTACAGAGTTTCCTTTGAAGCAAGAGTTCAACTTTTCTATCGACCTAGTTCCAAGAGTTAAGCCTCAATCCAAGGCACCTTATCAGATGAGCTCCATAGAACTCTATGAGTTGAAGGCCTAGTTAATGGAATTGTTGGATAAGAGACTTATAACACCCAGTGTGTCTCCTTGGGGAGCGCTAGTTATTTTTGTGAAAAAGAAGGATGAAACCTTGCATCTATGTATATATTATTGGATGTTGAACAAGGTGTAGACACTAAAAAATTTCCTAATTGATATCATACACTCAAAACAGGTTTAATAACATCATTTCCTCTTTAACCCATCCTCTTTTTGCTTGATTAATTAAATTAACCTAGCTAATTTAATTAATTACATAATTTTCATCTATTAACCTAATTAATTTAATCAAGTTAATTCCTCTCTTTTCACACTAACATTTCATCTCATTAAATTAAATACATGAAAATATTTAATTTAATTCCCTAAGTCGTCTTATTTAATTAAATAACCCTATGTTATTTAATTAAATATCATTTCATCTCTCACCCATTAATTAAATCATTTAATTTAATGAATAAACACTTTAATCTTCCATTACCATAAATTGCATGATTAAATCTTGCTTAATTAGCAATTAATCTAACTTTCCTCTAAGAAAAGGGAATATTCCCATAGAATATTCCTTAACCTCTTTTTGTAGAATTACAACATTGTTTTAATTTACAATTTTCCTTTTTCCTCACCCATGAGAATATTCCAAAAGAATATTCTTATTCCTTCATCATTTGAAAAAGGGATATTTTTACTTGGATTCTTAAGCAAGTTTTAGCCTTCAACCTTTTGGAACAAGTCACCTTTGATCTATGTGAGTAGGTCAAAAGTGTGTTTGTTTGAGGCAAGTGTGAACCCTTGATTAAAATCTCATCATGCATTCTCATCCATTGATGAGAATCCATGATCCATGCCTCTCATCTCCTTCATCTTCGACCGTTGATTAATATTTTTGATCTCAACCATTCATTCTTCATTTTCTTTCCTATAAATAGGTCACTATTTGGAGACAAATAGATCCATCTTTCAGAGCAAAGTCTTGTTGTTGAATTCACTTGCACTCACACTCATATTTACTCACTTTTAGCTTATTTTAGTTCATTTTAATTTCATAATAGCTTAGAACATCCATTAATGGCTCTCGTGCATCCATCTTAGTTTGTATATGAATTAGAGTTTTCATATTTTAGCTTAGAAATAGCTTAAATTAGCTTAAAAATAGCATAATCAATGCATTTTAGCATAAAATCATTGTAACTTAGCTTGCATCATGTTCATTTTTAGCATAAACTAGGTTTTCATACATCAATCACAATGGTTCCATTGATTTTCTTCCATAGAATCGACTAAAACAAGCTCACTGATCATGAGATTGGGAAAGGGTCATTGTTTCACATCAAAATGACACCAATTCCAAAATAGGATAAGTTTCAAATGGGTTAGATTAGGAATTTAACTATTTTCTTAGTTTGTAGCTTTCAATTTTGGTAAAATGCTTAGTTTAGATTTCCAATTTGAATGATTTTTTTTGTAGATGTAGGTGTATTTGGTGAAGTTATGCTTCGACTCATCAAGAATCAAGTGTAATACACCCTCACTAACATCTCCTTGTTTCACATTTTGGCGCTAGAAGGAGGGATAACCATTAACTTAACAATTTTTTGTTTGAATTTCATTTTTTTGCTATTTTGCAGGTTGTAGTGATGCTCAAAATACAAACAATGATGCTCTTTAAAGAGCATCACCATATAGTGACACCATCACAATTTTAAATTTCAATGCTGAATTAATAGACCAACACTGATTTAAATCTGGCAATGCATATTTAATCTAGAGGTATCAAAAAGTGCAAACAGTGATGCCCAAACTTTAGCAGAGCAACACTGAAAAATTTCAAACCACAATGCCAACGTGAGTAGTGACTTCCAGCAAAATCCTGACACTATCATGCTCACTATTTCTACTACAGAGTGATGCACATTTTCACTAGAATGACACCCATACTTCAAACTGTGACGCTATCATGTTCAGTGATGCCCAACTAGGGTAAGAAATTTTATGCTTGTTTTTTTCAATATGTGATTTAATTTCTTGGATCTATCTAACCACTAACGCATGTCTAACTATGTTCTAGTTGTTAGGCTAATAGGGTTTTGCAGGTTTCAAGACATGGAGTGAAATTGAAGAAAGCTTTTCTATTTTAAAAATTCTATAATTGTAACAAGTGTTTGATGCTTTGGGGAAATTATAACCCAATTTTATGCTTTCTACTTTTTGCTTTGGGAAACACACTAAATTTCAATTGGGTTTAAAATGAATGCTCAAAGTTGGATAAAATTCAACCTTCACATCATCATTTTACTCCGGGCTTAAAATTGAACAAGACAATTTCATATTTAAGCTTGGTGCTCTAAAAAGAACTCAACATTTCTTTGAGGCTTAAAACAGACTTGTGCTTTCATTTCTTGTATTTTTTTTGCAATTTGTGTCATCCGAATATGTATGTACTTCTCTTGAACTTCACGGTGATCTTGAGAATCAAAAGCATTCTAGTGACATTAGTTGTCTAACAACTTAGCCACACATTTCAAATTTGGGTTAAAAATTTAACAATCATGTGTGAGAAACATATATTGTGTTTGTTCCCTCCTTGAACTTTACGCAAAATGGGTGGTCGAACTACATGTGTACTCCCTCACTTTTGTTACCTTTAGAGGGGCTTTCCTAAGAATAACTCGAAGGTGAATCCAACTGGTTTTTCACTTGGGCCAGTATATGAATGGATAAGAATAAACTATCAAGTCTTCATGGTATGTAGGCCTTAGTCGTATAGTGTCTTCTAGAATGGGGTACTATTATAAAAAGTATAAGAGCCCCTAGTAGGATTTATTAAAGCCTTTAGTGGTTTGTTGGATACTTGCAAGGTGTCATGTCCTCGATTACCTGAACTAAGAACAATTTGTTTAGAAGCCAAAATCCTAAAATACTTGTTAGTGCAAGAATAATCATTCTAAAGCTACCCACCATTTGTACTATTCAATTGTAAAAACAAAAATAATCCTCTTAATCTATGTATTTTAAGGATTTTGAGATTTGGTGGTCCTTGGAAGTCTGTGTTGTGGAGGGGAGCCAATGTCACCAAATCTTTAACTGTTCACATTGTCTAGTGTTTGGAGAAATATGAGTGGGGACTCAACAAATATGGCCATTTCTATCCTAGTGTTGTAAATGATTGTGAGTCAGTTTAACATTTTTCTTGGTTTCAAAATTATACAAAAGAAAACAGTCACTATCATCCTCAAAATTTCACACACTTTGGCTCAAATATGAACTTCTTCAATTAGCCTTGATATTATTGCTTGTCCTAAGGATTAATTCTTAGCGATTTCTAAATATCTTGACATTAATCTCAAACCCATATTTTACCAAAGACAACATAGGAAATTATGGCTTTAACCTCAAGATTTTTATTAAATGGACATTGTGAAAGTTATGATGTTTTAGACATAAGCATTTCATTTGAAAACATAATCAAGACAAGTGTTTGCGGTAAAATAAATTCACTTAAGAAAAGATAAATTGACAAATGAACCCCACATGAATATTTGGAGAGTGATCACTCCTGTTGAACAACTTGACTTCCATGTGCTATCATTCAGCCAAACTTTGAACTCATTAACAAAGAACAAACTGATCTCATTAGTAGTTTGAGAAGCTTCACTTTGGAAACAAAGGAAACAAATACAAAGTCGAGAAATGTAACAACCATTTTATACTAAGAAGAGGAATAAGTTGATATTGAGGTAGGAAGGCCCATTTTACCACCACTTGCATGGCAATAAATATCTTTCTTTCTTCCATAAACTTAGATTTTTTCACATGATCTCACGTAAAATCAGGATCCCTAAGGAAATTTCTATAGGTCATAATTTTATACTTAGGCTTCTCACTCCAAAATCTCTCAAGAAACACCTTTTAGTGCTTCATAAAAATAGAGATAGGTTGGTAGAAAACTGTTATACACAAGATTCAAGGTATAGTCCAGAGCTATATGCATTATTTTGGAGTGAAAATCATGATCTTTTTACATGATACCAAAGTCATATAAATCATTCATCAAACAATCAAAATCTTTAGGGAAAAATATCCAACCTCTCATTTTAGACATAGGAATCATAGAACAATGTTTGGTCAAAAGTGGGCTTCAATATTTTACCATAATCATTACACCTTGATGAGAAAATTTTATGCATGAACTAGGAGAGCTCGAATAGGTTTGAACATTCCCATCCATCCTCTCATCTAAATAAATATTGAATCTTTAGTATTTGAACATTTTAGAGGTCTAGCACCATTCCCACTACCTTGGTCTTATCAAAATAAAGGTTCACTTCAAAGTCAACATTGGGTCAAACATTCACTCACCCCTTCATCAAATTTCATCCTTCACTTCATCCAACTTTGCAAAATTTTGAGTACACCAGTACTTTGTGACATAAACATCAAAATGATATCAAAACAACTACTGACTTAGCTACTTTGTATGTGAAATGTATCCTTTTCCATGCACTTATCTAAGATAGTTATCATTTTTGAACTAGCTCATCTTGAAGGTCACAAGTCTACCCTATTTTTTTCTAAAGTTCATTAGCATCCTTTATCCTAGCATCAAAGAATCAAACTCAAGTCAAAAGTGTTGTCCCAAAATGTTTGTAAAGATAACTTCCCACTTAACTTATTTTTTCATCGCACATTATCATCATTGCTCCCAAAAGACTTAGAGTGTCCCTTTTACCTAGATTTGAGTCAACTAGAGAGTTCAAACATTACAAAACTCAACGCAAATCTCCCATAGGTGACACAAAATTTATGGTAAAGAGAAGATCACAACACAAGAGAACCATTTAGAAAACCAAAGTTACATTTACCTGAAGTGATCCAAATCCTTTAGAATTTGATCCTAGAATTCATGTTATCCCATCACAACAACTGCCATCTCCCTCAGGACCATATGAGATTGAAGACGTCAGAAATAATCCATTTGAGCATACTAGGGAAGAAAGTATGGAACATCAAGCCTTTGAAAATGTTGCTCCTATCTCCCCAATGTTTGTAGCACAAAATTTAACACAAGTTTTCACAACTTCTTCACTAGGGCTAAATCAAACCTACATTCTCAGTCTTGCAACTAGCCTTGCTAATTATTTTGGTCACACTTCCCATTTGAAAGTAGTACAATTATGGATACCCTTGACACTAATCCTACACCTCCAACAACCACTTGAACACCTACTTTTGGTGTGCCCCTTGTTCCTAAAGCTCCAAAACAACTACACACACTACTTGAAC